>JAQMRL010000009.1:24543820-24753820 GCA_035578175.1 Catonia carolina
CCTAACATTATAAATAAACAAAAACCTAACCTCAGAAAAAATAACCTAATTTCAATCATGAGTGAATGATACAAAATGAAAACCAACCTTAGTTTGGCTTAATAATACGGAAAGGTCACTCTGTCTCGCTAAACTCGGCTCTGTATAGAAAAATGCTTTAACTAAAAGTTGTATATCTTTTAATTTCCTACATATTTGATTATATACACTTTTGTCATAAAATGCATACTAAGGCCGAAATCTTATAAAGTCTATTTTTACGTATTTTCATGAGGGAAAAATGATAAAAAAATCACTAACTACCGCTAAACGTATCCGCAATGTGATTTTACCCGGGTTTCATCTATACATAGTACTTCTATAATAACTTACGGAATAGAACGGGGTGTAGAATTATTAGGTAGAACTGGATGGGTTAAGTTAGTTCTAGAGTCTCTTTTTGTTGCTGGCTTGGTTCCCAAAGGTGCGGATCCATCTGTATTTCCCCCCGGTTGTTCGCCATCACTGGAATTTAACAAGAAATATGTTTGTTTAAATTTTGTCAATGACATTTAAGATGAAATAATACAGCAAAACATATCAAATTAGCTATGTAAAAGGAGTTCAAAAATCCTTTTTAGATTCGCTGCTACGTGTTCAAAGTGTTATTGCATGGAGTAGAATTCTGGTTTTATTTTATATTTTATTCATTTTATTTCATTGTCATATTTCAGTTGATCTATCGATATCATAATATATATATATACATATATATACATCCCGCTAACAATTCCGCGTCTTTTCAAAAAGCGTGCATTTCGCACATCGCTTATTTGAAGAGTATATTCAACTTTGATGAGAGTATATAGGGTATTTGTTACACTTACACCCTGAGTTTTGGTATTGGTTTGTCCTGATATTGAAAATTGAGCATTTTTGAATTTTATTCACTGTGCTATCAATTCAGACTCCTTTCGAATTACCGACAATTTCGCGTTCGTACAAATTACCGACAATTTCGCGTCCGGCATCGTTCCCGCTATTATGACTTATAGCCTGCAACAGTGTAAACGATGTTGCCATGTCGTACCGGCACGTGTACTGTAGCATTTGCCACTTGTACGTGTTGTAATGATTGTAGTTAGATATTCACATCTCACCCTAGTACTTCTCCACACAAGACCATCGTATGAAAACAATTCGTTCTCGGACGGAATCCAATCCAGTCATCAAAATAATTTATTATTTGTTGTTTATTATTTTGACATGTATTTTAAATAGGTACTTATTTTAAATCAATGTAAAACCAGAATAATTAAAGAAAGTATATTTTTTATTTGTTAGAGTTAATTATTTAAAATATCCTAATTGTTACAAATACAGTCAAACCTCCTCATTCGAAATCCTCCCTAAATCGAATATAATTGTATGCTATCCCCTTCAAAAATCGTCCTTAATATGAATTAAATTACCTCCCTATTCGAAAATTTTCGAGAGTTTCGTGGTCATATATATTGTAACAATACATTTTTTTATACATTATTAATAAAATAATTACAAAATTTCCAATTTACACATTGTACACGATTTTTAATGAAGCATGCGTTAAATCACGACAATAAGGACACAGTAAGCGTAGTACAAAACTACAAAAAGCTTTATAAAAAACTGAAAATGCAGTTAACTTTTGAGTTAGAAGAAACCAAGCAGAAACACAAACAATTACACTTCTTACAAAACATTATTGTCACAAAACCTTACGACCAAATAAGGGCATAACAAGCGTAGTTCAAAGCTTCAATACGCATCAGGAAATATTGAAAATTCAGTTAATATTTAAGTCAGAGGAAACCAGACGAAAGCAAAAAAAAAAAAAAATTAGTTAGGCTAAATTAGTAATGCAGTCTTTCCTTCTTTGGTGTATGATTTTCGTACAAACAGGGTAAAAAATACCGTAGCTGTATTCATTCAGATTAAGCAATATTTTACTCGTTAAAATTTCTACAATTTTCGGTACCCAATTTATTTTTCATTTTCTGTAGGCTGACCTAACTTTTTGTTTGTAGGTATAGTTGTACTGTTTACGCGTATCCCGATTTTATTTTACTCTGTTTTTTATGTCGTTTTTTCAATAATTTTTCATATCGTTCTTATAAGTAGAATAATCTTTTGCTTTTGAGTACTAATAGAGCTTGTAATACCAAAACATGCCCTTAATTCTTAATCACAGTATTAAGTAAACCGTGTGGTGAATGAAGTAAAGGTATCATTTACAGAGGGGAAAACATGTGCTTTGCAAAGGGCCCTGCATGCTGATACGCGTACTTTTCCGTTCAGTGAGGAAGGCCACCTCACTTCTCGTTTTACTTAGTAAAACCTCTACAAGTTCAAACCAGCCTTTCGGCTGATGACCTAAACAACACAAGTAAAATAATATTTGTAAAAAACTTTCCTCAATCAAATTGGTGGTCTATTAATAATTTTGACTTTTGTAATTTAATATTTTATGGAATTACATGAATTTTATTAAAACGCAATTTTTAAGTACATTTTTTGTTTCAATGTTTTACCTCTGTAAATCGAAATCAGCCGGTTCCATCAGATTCGAATCAGGGAGGTTCGACTGTAATTACTATAATATGATCAATTAGTAGACAATGCAATTAAAATATTTACTTAGTTGACAAAATTATGTAATTGTAAAGCGACATAATTTGTTCAATATTCAAATGGAGTACCATTCACCCATTGTCTTTTCGGTGTTCAAATGATTTCATCATCATCATCTGATGATTAGGCTTAGGCTTAGGATTAGGCTCAATGGCCTGTTCCAGTATTCATCTCTTTTTAGGTCTTCCCAAGCCTCGCTTCTCTCTAGGTTTATATTTCCATGTTTTAGTGACTGAATCAAAATGATTTTATAAATTATACAAAAGTACGATGGCCAGTAAAATTTCTACAACTTTTGAAATGCAGTCCGGCTTAGTCATAGTTTGTATTTTTATTCTTGTTCCTCAAGTAATGGTAATCTTTGATCTTCAACAAATTATACATTACACTAATAATTCTCGTATCCAGCTGTTTTGTACACGTTGAAGTTTATCCTTTAACAGGCCATTTCCAAGATTATTTTTCGGCTAAACAACTTTCAGTCAGTCTTCCAAACCCTGATATTTTTCTCTGCGTTTTCTTTTAAATTATTTAGTGTTGTAAAAGCCATGGTGGCCACTTTTTGTTGATATTCTTTTGGTTTCTAGTACTTTATTTACATCGTCAACCAACCACCCAATCTAGGAATCAATATTACAAATAATGAAATAAATAAACCTTATTGTTACGTAAAATAATGTACATAATTTTTGACAAGTCAAAATGCTTGGGATAAGGAACTGGAAGGTTATACTATTGCACAGAAGACAAAAAGGAGACAGACAAGGCATTCATTTGGAGAGGCCAAGAAAAACTATGTGAAACCTTGACCAAGACAGCCAAACAATATGCTAGGACCAACTGATTAGAAACGAATTCTTAATAGTAAACAGTGTCCGTATTCATAAGTTAACTTGATAGTTGATCATTAAAAATTTTAATCATTATATTTAACAAAAAACCAGATAAAAAGTAATTATATGACGGAATAATTTGAACATTATTTGATTTTTTAAACATACATTTGAATAAGTTTAAGTGTGACTAAATTAAAAACAAATCCATCAGAATTTGTAAACATGATAAATACTCAAAGGTATTGGAACGCTAAGTACCTTATTTTTAAGCGTTTTAGGGCGTAGCAGTAGGATTTGATTATATAGCAGATACGTTCCTTAATACACCTGTCCCAGGATAGTTTGCTACCTAATATTAATTCTAAAAATTATGTAACTTACCTGTTACAAAAGATTTTGATATATTGTCATTAATGGAGATATCCTTACTTTGGTTACTTATTTCCTTACGACCAGTGAAGCATTTGGCCACAGTTTTATCTGAGTTGAGAACTAGATTATTTATTGCATCCAGTCTATAACCTTACTTCAAGCTTCGTTAGTTTTAAACCTTGTTCATAGTTTTCATCTTCGAAAGATATTATCGTATCATCAGCAAATAATATATCATTGAAGGAGCCAAGAAATTCAGCGAGATCGTTAACAAAAATTAAAAATAGCAAGGGTCTTAAAATTCTAACTCGTTGAACTCCCCTTTTAACTTGTATAAAATTTTATGTATATTTTGTTTTAACTTTGCAATGATTGGATGGCAATTCGACCCTCTGATGTCCCTCTAATACCATACACCTCAATTTTTTAATGGGCAAATCATACGGGACACGGTCAAAAGCTTTACAAAAATCAAAAAATAAATAACAGGGGTTTGTTTTTGCTAATGATTAATTTCAGTAAGCTTCTTCAGTATCGGGAAATTACAGACTCTGTTGACCTACACTTTCAGGACTCGTGTTGGACATTTGCGAGTGTACTGAATTTACTTTAAAAAAATCGACTAATCTACTCTCTTATCAATTTATTATCTTTTGTAAAAATATTTTCGCCGTTTGGAAACATTTTCTCGATGTGGGTATCCTTTGAATTATCGATTTAAATTTACTCGCCCAAGTGACGAATAAAATGCATGTTTTGATTTTCAGAGGCAACTGCCTTTAATAAAATAATAGTACTGTAAGGGGTTGCACATAACAGGCAGGTGGAGTGTTAAATTATTTGCACTCGATTTGCTTGTTTCAGGACTAAAAAAAATTTAGTTTTGTTTTTATCACATGGTAAGCCAAACATATGACTGAAGTATTTAAGAACAGAAGAGGTACAAGTGTAAAAGATACTTTTCAGAGTTATATCTCCTCTGAGCGCAATGAATTTCATTATGCAGCCAGACCCTGTGGTGAATAACGTAAGGTGTGTCATTTGCAGGGTGGAAAATAGGTGCTTTTTAGACGGCCTGGCATATTGATAAGCTTTTCAACTCGGCGAGGAAGGCAATTGTAAACCACCCCACTCCTTGTTTTACTTAGCTAAACCTGTAGAAGTTCAAACCAGGACTGCAAAGTTGGCCCCATACAAAAATTTCAAAAATTAACTTGTAAAATTGATCGGTCTACGTTTCTACCGGATTATTCCGGAAAATTTTTTGTTTGTTCCGTCCAAATAAGTGAAAAAACGCCGGGAGGGGCTAACTTCACACTGGCCTCCCCCCGCTCAACTTTTTAAATTTTTTTTGGACTTCAGGGACAGACCTTCGTTTGTTTCGGATGGTCTCGCAAAATATTTTTTTAGTTCCTTTCAAGTAAGCGAGAAATCGAGAAGAACTGGGTGGTGCTACTGTCACTAATCCCCCTCGACTCAATATTTTAAAGTTTTTTACATAGATTGACAGCCCTTCGTTTGTTCCGGATCATTTCGCGAACATTTCGTTTGTCCCGTTCAAATATGCTAGAAAATCAAAGAAAAATTTGGAGTGGCAAGTATAAGCCCATGCATTCAATACTTTTTGGTTTTTACTTTAAATGATAGCTCTCATTTGTTCTGGATTGTTCTGTAAATTGTTTTGTTTGGTCTGCCGAAATCAGCGAAAAAATCGTGAAAAACTTAGGAATGGTGGCGATACTCTAAGAAATTCAATTTAAACTTTATCGTTATCCCTATCGAGAGTCGTTCTGCTGTTTCGGAACGTTCCATAAATATTACGATTGTTAAGCTCATACTCGCGAGAAAATCGAGGTGAACTGGATGGTACAAACTTCACTTTAGGTCACCCACTCATTAATATTTAAACTTTTTTGTCTAAATCCATGGCCCTTGTTTTTTCCGGCTATTTAAAAAAAATGTCGTTTGTTCAGATGTTGTAAGAGAAAAAGGAAAAACTGAATGGGTGTACTTTATTCTACCCTTAACATTTTTTTTCTGAAATCTGTAATCTCTGTCCAGAATTTTATAATGAAAGAAAATCGGTCCAGAATAAATATTAAAATATGCCTACTTGGTTCAGGTCTGTCTAGTAAAGTTTGCTATTTCCCGAATTTCTTAGTTTAATTTTTTATCGCATTGTTTTTAAGCAAAAAACAAGGCTAATAATAATCTACTCCTAGTCCATTTTTCATTTTTTATATTTTAGAAAAAGTTTTTTCTCTTTAATGTTTTATTTACTTACTGTAAAACTGCTAAACCTATTAATTGGGGCGACATATTACATGATACGAAATAGCATTATGGAAGTGTACTTGAACCATTTTGCAGTGAGAGTGGGCAAACAGCAAAATGCGCATTCTTTTTACACATCGTAAGCGTAATCAGGAAATATTTGATTGACAATTGTCAGGTGGTGTAATGTTAAAAAAAGCGTGAAATAAAATGTTAAAAATTCTTAAACAAATTTTTGTTTTGTTTTATCCCTGATGCGTGTAGGTTGCAATTTGTTCGATTGAGAACAATAAGCAACCCCATGACCCAATGATATGTATGACGTTTAAATGAGCTGTAGTCTCGTACATACCCAGGCCGACCATTCCTGAGAGAGTATGGTTAATTGACCCCCAACCATCAAAGTACATTGGTAACCACTGTCTAGTATTCAAATTCGTATAAAAGAACCAATTATACTATATACTAGGATTTAAACTAGGAACCTCCATCTCCGAAAATCAGCTGTCAGAAAAGCTGTCGAAAAGTCAGCTAAACAGCTGACTTGCGGCGACGACTTTTCTTCTAGACTAGACCAACCCGTTGGTTACTAAACGAACGACGTATACAAATTACTAAAGGATTTGTTCATGGATTCGTTGACAGTAGGTTTATGCCTAATTTGAAAAAAGAAACCAAAGCGGCGTGCGATGGACTTATGTATGGAAGGCGACAGCACGGCGGAGAACAACTCTTCAAAATTGCGTATAATATACGTTGTGTATACAATGCGTTTAGAAAGATATCCTGCCAGCCATAACAATAATTTAATCCTGACACTACTATGCGCAGCACCGGTTTCCTTCCAGGATAGTTTGTCAACCCAAAAAATCGTCTATCGGAAAAGAGAGTTTTTTAATTCTATCAAAAAATATATAATTATTTTTAATTTAATTGTATTACTTATATCAAATAATTTGCCGAATAATATTTATTTGAATGTTTAGTAAATTAGATTGTGAGTTTTGAAAGAATTGTAATTCGATGATTAATAAAAATTTGTTTTTATTATTCTTTTAAACTTTTTTTCTTAACACAACACAATATTTATTTATAACTTGTTTTGTCTATTTTCTTAACCGGTGGACGCGAAATTGATAGCAGATGTGAAACTGACGTCCTTGTAAGAATATACATAATATACGTATATTTTTACATAGGGGCGTAGCGAGAGCACTCTGGTGAGAAACTCTCCAAGGTACGGTGTATAAAATAGTTTCAAAACACCGCCATTTCGCATCCGGTACCAAAATTTATTTATTTTTTTGTGTCTCTCTGAGTAACAATAAAATTCTCAAAAAATAAATATAGTTGCCCGAAACTATGTACTTTAGTTTAAAAAAATTACGTCCGAAAACCATGTCACAATAAATTTTTATTAAGTTTTTATTAAGGATTACAATTTGGCGTCCGTATACGGACGCCAAATTGCACTCGGACTCCAGATTGTTAGGAAATCGTCAATGTATGGACGCGAAAATGATAGTAGTACATATATATATATATATATATATATATATATATATATATATATATATATATGATATTAAATTCATTGTAACGAGTCCTAGACTAACAGACAATAGTACGAGGTGTGGCGTATTAAATAACGAGAATGACGTTGTAAAAAAATTTATTTCTATTTTATACATAATCCCTTTTTGTCACCTTCAATATACACTCCTTCTCTATCCCTACAACGCTTCCTGCGAATTTTCCGTTGTTGGAAACAGTGCTGGAAATCATCTTCTGTCAGCTCCTTTAGGACACGTGCCGCTTTTTCTTTTACTGCTTTCACAAACTCAAATCTTGTCCCTTTTAATGGAGATTTCACCTTAGGGAACAAGTAGAAGTCATATGGTGCAAGATCTGGTGAATAAGGTGGATGTTCTAACACTGAGATGCTGTACTTGGCTAGGAACCTCTTGACAGATAACGTGGAATGAGCTGGCGCATTGTCTTGGTGGAGAACCCATGATTTGTCCTTCCACATTTCGGGACGTTATTTCCTTACTCTTTGACGTAGTTTAGAAAGTACCTCAAGGTAGTAATATTGATTAATTTTTTGACCTTTAGGAATCCAGTGAAGGTACAAAATCCCATGGATATAAAAAAACAATCATCATTGCATTAAATTTTGACTTGCTCATTCGAGCTTTTTTGGCTCTCGGTGAAGTTCGGCTCTTCCAGTGCAGGGATTGGCGCTCCGTTTCCGGATCATAAAGAAAAAACCACGTTTCATCACATGTTATTACTCCTACCTGTTCCCTAAGGTGAAACCTACATTAAAAGGGACAAGAGTTGAGTCTGTGGAAGCTGTAAAAGAGAAAGCGGAACATGTTCTGAAGGAGCTGGCAGAAGATGACTTCCAGCACTATTTCCAACATCGGAAAATTCGCATGGAGCGTTGTAGGAATAAAGAAGGAGTGTATATTGAAGGTGACAATAAGTGATTATGTACAAAATAAAAATAAAATATTTTACGACGTCAGCCTCGTTATTTAATAGCCACACCTCGTATATTCAATCCTTATTTACCTAACAATTAGGATTAACATGAAAAAAACCAACGATAAGCCAAATATTTGGATAATTCGAATAAACCGGTATTCACCTTGAAAAGCATATTAATATCTTATTAAAAATGGTGTGCCTAATTCGAAGTTTTAAAATATTTTTTTTGGTTAATTCGAAGTTTTTCAAAGAAAGAAGATAAAAATGTTTGTTTACCTAAGGTTTTCGAAAACGGGTAATAAAATTTTTATCTGCTGCGTTCAGGTTGAAAATAGATACAATATAGTCAGTTATTTACGCGTGAGTTGTAGCCTAATCTAGCTAATTTCAGCCTGTACGCCGTATAGGGTTCGAACATTTTAAAGTGAGTTTCACTTTCACAGAGATTTACACTGTATGATCGGTTGGGATTTCCCCAGTTATATTTAAACTCTCATTGTTAAACCGTTTTCAGTCACAGTGTAGAAAACCTACTGTAGAATACGCGAGTGCATACGGTGTGTGGAATTTCTGTTGTACAATTTACGGGCGTACATTGTTTTGTAAATTAGGTACAGTACATTTCAGTACTATATTGTTTTCGTTTCAGTTAAGGGTTTACGTGCAGTGCGGTTAAGATCACAATGGCTAAGCGTGGCCCGTACTAGCGTTTAATTTTGGTCGAAAAAGTTAAAGTGATTCAAGATGTGGAACGGGGTACAAAATGAAAGTGTTACATAGCTAAAGAATACAGGATTTTACCGAACACTTTGTCGCCTCTCTTAAAAAATGAAAACAAAATTATGGAAAACTAGAATAAAACAAAAAAAAATCTAGTGTGGAACACTCACATAACTTGCTCTTGCCAATGCAAATAATAAACAGTATAACCTAACAAAAGTACTAAAACATTAAAAATAAACAAAAAACTAACCTTAAAAAACATAACCTTATTTTAATCATGAGTGAAAGACGCAAAATGAAAATCAACCTCAGTTTAGCTTAAAAATACGGAAAATCACTCTTTAACGCTAAACTAGGCTCTGTAGAGAAAAATGCGCGAAATAAAAGTTGTAGATATTTTAATTTTCTATAAATTTTATTATACACTTTGTCGTTAAAAGCTAAGGCGAAATCGTAAAAAATCGATTTTTTCATGTTTTCGTGAGAAAAAAGAACAGAAAATCGTTAATTACCGCTAAACTAAGCGTTATACAAAAAAAATGTTCGAAATAAAAATTATAGGATTTTTAATTGTCTACAACT
The DNA here is from genome assembly GCA_035578175.1 of Catonia carolina. Classification (NCBI taxonomy): domain Eukaryota; kingdom Metazoa; phylum Arthropoda; class Insecta; order Hemiptera; family Achilidae; genus Catonia; species Catonia carolina. Next base: position 24,553,750 of record JAQMRL010000009.1, read on the forward strand.
TTTATTGTACATTTTTGTGCTAAAATGCGTATTAAAGCAGCAATCTTGAAAAATCAATTTTTTTACATGAAAAGTCTCTCCAAAAATTTCAGCGGACATGACGCTATCCTACCCTATCTTGACCTGACCTACCCTATCTTGTAAAGCATAGAAAATTTAGTAAACCAGGCAATTTTAAAAATCGTAGGACCCGTTTTTGAGAAAATTGCAAAAAAGTGAAAAATTACACGAATAAAGTAATACTTCCGGTTTACCGATTTTTATGAAAATGTTTTATTAACATTGTATTTCTGTCTGTTTTTTTAGTGTTTATTTTATACCAACGTGATTTTTAATGTTATTTGATCATTTTCTCTTTTGTGGGACTTATTTTTTTGTATTAAGTGATGTATTTGTATTAACTGTTTTTTTTTGTTTTTTTGTCAGTGCTATTATTGTTCTATAGTTATAGTTTTATTTTTATGCTATGTATTTTTTGTAATTAGAATAATCCTCATCCAAGCACACGGGCTTTGCTCTTTTGGATGAGTAATAAAGGAAATAAATAAATAATTCTCACTTTCTTCGTCGCTCTGCGAAATAGTTCTGAGGTTTTTCCAAATTAAGTTCTTAGATTTTGAAGCGACGATACCGTTCTTCTGCCAGATCTTCTCTTTCCATATATTTTTCCCACTAGAATGGCTTGTAGTAAAGAATATCCTAATTTAATCCATAAGATATGTTCAAAATATTGAAACCTCCTACACTTGGTGATGGAAATGACTTCAAAGTCTTTTTTAATTTTCCTGAGAACCTCTATATTCGGAATCCTAGCAGTTCATGGATTCATGGATTCTCAATATTTGTCTGTATAGCCACATCTTAAATACCTCACTTTCCTTGTGATGTTTTACCTAAGGTCCAGGATTTTACACAATACAGTTCCACAGAGAAGACATAACATCTTGGATGTTTAATTTTTGTTGTAAGAGTGACATTGCGGCTCTTGAGAACAGGACCGGCTTTATACAGTTCTTGCCTTACCTGTACGGCATTTCATTTCCTGTGTTTTGTCCCATGGTTCATTTAAGATGTTTAATAATTACAATTAATTATTAAGCTTAGGCCGTTAACAAATTACAATTAGCTTACTTGAATTAAATCAATTATAACGCTTGAGCTAAAACTAATTTCGACTATAAATATTATTCTCTCACCTATCAATATAAAAAAAATTGTTTGACCTGTCCATAATCACTTGATCAACACGTACGCACATGTACGATTAAAGTACTCCAGAACCGGTCCCGCAACGATACTATTTCGAAACCTTGTAACCACACATACCTAATATTGTTAACAAAAACAATGAACTTATAGAGAATGGTGTAGAAATTTGTAATTATTTTAACAAATATTACCAGAAAGTAGCTTTAAAACTTAAACAACAGATTAGGGAAACAGTGGGATGTTATTATCCAAAAAGTAACAAGGTAGTAAATCAATTCTTATTTAGCCTAGTTTCAAGTGAGGAATTAGAATCAGTTATTGATAGTTTTAAAAGTAAGAAAACATGTGGGTTAGATAGGATTTCTAGTATAATTGTTAAAGAATGTAAACATCTTTTAATTACTCCTCTCCTTCATTTGATTAACTTCTCACTCGAAGCAGGTGTATTTCCAAACAAACTGAAGGATGCTAAAATATTGCCTATATTTAAAAATGGAGATAGCCAGTTAGTTGAAAATTATAGGCTCATAAGTATTTTAAACACAACCAGTAAAATTTTTGAAAAGGTAGTATTTATTAGGTTAATCAGTTTCTTGACTGAAAACCTAATCATCTCAGAGGATCAGCATGGTTTCCAAAAAGGTAGATCAACTAAAACTGCAATTGTTTCACTTGTGGAGCAAGCAGTTGATATATTGGACGCCGGGGAGAAAGCATTGGCAGTGTTTCTGGATCTGAGTAAAGCTTTCGATTGTGTTGATCATGAAATTTTATTGAAAACACTAGAGTCATTAGGCGTTAGGGATGTAGAATTGAAATGGTTTCAATCTTACCTTATTAATAGATTACAGTGTGTGGAGTTAACTAGGGTTGTTAGAGGGAAACTTACAAAGGTTGTATCTGGAAAGCTTGAAATCAAACCAGGCGTTCCACAAGGGTCAGTTTTAGGTCCAATTCTGTTTCTATTGTACATTAATAGGTTACCAGAAGTCATACCTAATGGCAGAGCTTTGTTGTTTGCTGATGATACTTCAGTAATCAGTAACAGTTCACTGGTAGATGCTCTTGAAGTAAATACACATGTTAACATAGAGTCCGTAGTACAGTTCTTGAATCAAATGTTATTAACAGTTAATGGGAAAAAGTGTCAGTACTTGCAGTTTAAAAATAAACATAACGTTAAAGAAAGTAGAGAAGTTGATGTATTTATTCATAATAATAGTTTAGAGCATGTAGAAACAGTGAAGTTCCTAGGTGTATCTCTAGATAGATCTTTGTCCTGGGACTTCTATACCAATCAAGTTTGTAGTAAAATATCATCTGGGGTATTTGCATTAAAACAAATTGCCAGATTAAATGATAAAAAGTTACTAATGGGAGCTTATCATGGCCTCATTCTGTCTCATATCCGTTATGGTATTTTAGTATGGGGTAATTCTAGTATGGGTAATATGAATAGGATTTTTAAAATTCAAAAGAAAGCTATTAGGTGTATGGTGGGAGCTAACCAGCTAACCTCATGCAGGCCACTATTTAAGGAGCTTAAATTGCTACAGTTCCCTCCCTCTACATTTTTGAGGTGATTATGTATGTTAGGCAAAATAATTTTATGCAGAATTTCAATGTTCACAATCATAACACGAGAAACAGGAATGATTATTATATGTGTTAAGGCCGATCGCACCCCCGTTAAGTGATTCGTATTTCCCCGCTTTTATTATCGTCGTTAAATACACTGATTTTGTACTAATAACCTTGTTCCCGCCTCTTCCTGCATACTTGTCTTGATTTCCGATGGTGATCTCAGTTCATGACGTAATTATTCTCCCACCCACTCACATTCCATTCTTCCCGGTTAGCACACTCACTGATTGGATTCTGCGGCATGTAGACTGTTCGTGCATCCGCTGCGCCGGCCATCCTATGGCGTCGCTTCTGCAATTGTCGTTTTGCTTCGTTCGTTTCTGATGTACCATACATCATTTCAAGTGTGATTTTACTCATGTGTGTAATTTATAATCATTTACAATTGTTCTTGTTTTCGTATCAAACATTAAAGTTACAGTGTGAATCGAACCCCGGACACGTGTCGCGTGGACGCCTTTTCTACACTTCAGGCCATTCAACAGGTAAGCGAATTAGTCTATTTTGTTGTACGCTTTCTAATTTTGTGTTTGTGTTAACCAGTGATGTCCTGCTGTTCCTGCAGTTACTTATCGTTTTACCTTTGTCTCCCTCAGTGTATTTTCCATCGTTGTATCTTGCTTATTCAGTCGTTTCGCCGTTGGTTTCTGGCGCCATTAAATGAAACTAGGTCCTCCGGAATTAGTCGTTTATGCTTCAGTTTACATTAATCTGCCATGTGTCGTGCATAGTAGGTTGATGTCCTACAGTTACAAGTCGGCTTACCGCTTAACTCGTTTTATCCAATTTATTTTGGGTTATTTGCAAATCTCCTGCCATCAAGGCGCTAACATTTTGGTCCGTTCCGGGCAGGATATTTATCAGTGCATATTTGGAAATACAGTCTATTGTCTTAATTTTTTCAATCGTCAACAATTTCAGTATTTTGTTTAATTCGTTGTTGCATGGTGTTACATACATTCATCGTGTCATTTATTGTGTTTCGTGTCTTACATGTGTTCAATATATTAATAAAAACATTAATAAAAATATTAATATTAAAAACAATTTCATTTATTCAGTTAAAAAATACGGGGTTAAGTTGCATAACAAATGCAACGCATTATCAGTCTTGTGACGCGTTCATTCAATACAAGTTGTAACCAACGCTATGTTGACGTCACAGTAGATCGGTTCAGTGCTATATCTTTCGACACGGCCAGAATTTGGCTAGAGTCGCCATTTTTTCTCCTTCGTTCTTGTTAACTGGTTCGCGCAGCTTACAGCGCATGCGTGCCCTCTCTCTCATTCGCTCTCTCTCGTGCTGTCCGTCGATACTGGTAGCGCTGAGAGAATCACTTCACTTGCGTCATCTGCAACGTATACATCTTAGTTGCAACTAACCTAGATTCAATAAACAGCTGTGTTTTGTTTACATTCTATTTTTTTGTTTCTCGATCGTTGTTTTCGTTCATTATTTTCAACATGGACGATTTACAATCTTTATTCAAAAAACGCAACGTTGTTAATAATCATCTTTCTCGTTTTAATAATTTTCTTCAATCTGACGTTGAAGTTAACCAAGTCAAATTACGACTTGACAAATTCTTAGATCTCTGGTGTGACTTTGAACAGATACAAACGAACATCGAATTACTTCAGCCCGAAGCAGATTTCGAATCAGAACGCACTGCTTTCGAAACTCATTATTTCCAGTTAATTGATCGTGCCCAGAAATTAATTGAATCTCTGGACAATACAATCGTTTTACCAAATCAAGTCAAGTCTTCTAATTCGCAATTAATACAATTACCTCGAATTCGCCTACCTTCATTTGACGGGGATGTTGCGAAATTCCAGAACTTCATCAGCTTGTTCAATGATCTAATTCACTATAATTCTGAGTTATCATTTGTTCAAAAACTTCATTATTTGAGGTGCTCATTAGTCGATGAACCACTCCGTCTAATAGAACACCTGCCTATCTCGCCTGAAAATTATACGTTAGCGTACAATTTAATTGTTGAGCGCTACTCCAACTCAAGGCGCATAGCAAATGTTCACTTAAATCAGATATTCAATTTCGTTAAATCTGACACTCCGTCCTATCAATCGTTAAAAGGTTTTCTTAATATCCATGAATCATCAATCGGAGCCTTACGTCTGCTAAATATAAATTTACTCGAATATTTGCTTTTTGAAATAGCATACTCCAATCTCGATTCGGTCACGAAGCAGTCCTTCGAAGACTCGAACTCCGCTTCAACTGTACCTACATTCGAAAGTTTAATTTCATTTGTTACTGCTCGCATGCACTCTTTCGAATTATTAAATTCTTCACCGTCAACCGATAATGTCAGTTCTTCGCACTCCAGCGATTCAAACCTCGATCAACCGGACTCAGCTAACCCGGTAACCGATAATTTCAATTCTGTGCACAGTCATCGTAGTCCTATTTTGCCGTCTCCTAATTCTGATAATGTACCTTCGTTTTTCGTCAAATCAAATTCACTCAAATGTCTGTCGTGCGAATCTCACTTTCATTCAATTCACAACTGTAGTGAATTTCTTGCACAAAATGTAGATAATCGCTACAAAATTATTTCTCGTCTTAAACTTTGTTTTGCCTGCTTTGGGCGACACGATCGCCGCAATTGTAGCTCAAATAAACATTGTCGTATCTGCCAGTCTAAATCGCACAATACGTTGCTGCATATTGATCGCAGCCCTCAAAAATCTAATTCGTCCACCGCTTCTGTTGTTAATTCGCATAATTCGCCAACTGCTAGTCCGTATCATCCTGCCGTACATCCGGACACCGATTCACCGGCTACTGGATGCCTACTTGTAAATTCTTCGCCGCCGATTCAAGCTAATACTATCGCAACTCCGCCAATTAATTCTTGTACTACCTGCTGTGCTGATAAGCCGGTAGTTACTTCAAATTCGTCGTCCTCGTCAATTATTGTTAACCAACCTGCCGATTATTCACTTTCATGTCGACTTAACGGCCAAACTGCGCTGCTAGGTACTGCTATCGTTCATGCTGTCGATTCATCCGGCAAAATCGTTCCGCTTCGCGCTGTGATCGACAATGGATCTCAGTCCAGCATCTTAACATACAACGCCGCTCGTTCACTGCAACTCGACATCGTTCCTACTTCTAAACGCCTGCAAGGCATTTCAGCCGAAGTCACCTCAGTTAAAGGTATTACAAATTTTACAATTCTGTCGCCGCAAAATTCTAACTTTCGCCTTCCGCTTCAGGCTACTGTTATTAACAAAATATCAGACCGCCTACCTGCTTCTCGAATTCATAAGTCAGTCGGTGAACAGTTTTCACAACATCTGCTAGCTGATTTTCGCTTCCGCAGCCCCAATTCAGTAGATTTACTGCTTGGCGCTGATTGTTTTTCAGAAATTCTCGATTTTAGCAAAACGCCTTTAATTAAAGGCGCTCCATCCGCTTTGTCAACCGTCTTCGGTTATGTAGTATTCGGAAAATTGCCCGAACTACAACCACTTAGTTCTGCTTCAAGTAACGATTCGCTCTTAACATCTGTTTTCGCTAACAACGCTCAAGTCTCGTCGCCTGCTACTGATGTTAATCTCACATCGCCTGCTGTTCAAAATCACTCGTCAAATAAAAATTCATCTTCGCTTCAAATTATCGTCGCTGACCAACAAACTATCGTTCCTGCTAAGTCATCAATCAACCTCGATGTCACCTCAAACCCTGTAATCAGTGAATCTATCGCTTCTATCGTCCAGCCGCCTAGCTGCCTACTCGCTTCGCCTGTATTCAACAATAATTCGAATCACGCCGCTGTTTCAACTAATCGCCCTTCTGCTTCAACTAATCGTCTTCACCATACTTCTGTCTCTTCGCCTTCAAATCGTTTCACCGCTTCGTCCGAGATCATCGCTGTTGATCCTCGTCTCGCTTCGTCTACTGACTCCGCCAGTATCTCGACCGATCTTGCTGCTGGTACTACGCCAATTCGTCGCTTCAACTCTGCGCCTCGCTTCAAGTCAACGCCTCGATTCAAGTCTGTACTGAAGGCCTCCACCGAGTCGTCTTCAGTCAATTCTTCGCCAAACCGCTTCGCATCTCGCTGCATCATCGCTAATTCGCCAATAAAACCTACTACGTTCGCCTCAGTCGATTCTACGGCTAACCAACTCATCTCAAATCATCGCTTCTCGTCGTCTCTCGCAAACACTCTCGATCAACCGCTGCAAGTCGCTTCGCTAAAGGGCAACCGGCCCTCCTCAGTCGTTTCATGTTCTGCTAACTCTCTTCGCACGCCTTTAGCCCCTCTTGGCGGGCGGGGCCCCAAACATCGTATACAATATTCACAACCGGTGAATAATTGTAATTTCAACTCTCTTCGCTCGTTCAATGCTTGGTGTGATCTTCGCAACTCTCGTTCGTCGTCTCAACCTCAATCACGGATTCACTCACAACTGGTTAGTGAAGTTCGCCGTACCGCAACTCTCGTTTCTCGCCAACATTGTTCGCCTGCTCGTCAATTCGTTTCGCAACCCGCTTATCAGTTAGCTCTGCCTTTGGGCAACTAACTTCTCCGCCGTTTTCACTTCGTTCCACGCTCAACTCATCTCCATTCGTTTTGTTCTTCGTTCATTTTTTTGTTCTTCGCTTGTCTTCTTCGTTCGCCGTCTTCTTTCTTCGTTTCTTCTTCTGCGTCGCTTCTGGTTGTCAACCCTTGTTGGCAATCACCTCAAGATCGTTCCGCTACTCGTTGGCTTCCGCGCAAGCCGTGGAAGATGTTCCGTTCGTCGTTGGCCGGGCAAACCCGTGCGTTTGTCACGCCACCTCAAGATGCTCCGTTCTTCTCTTCATTCGATTCTTCTTCGTCGTCTTCTTTGCTTCGTACTCTTCGTTTGCTACGTTTTCCGCTCCCTGGTTGGTTCAGGGCGGGCGGCTTCGTTCTTCGACCTCTTCCTGCGTTTTCCGCTCCCTGGTTGTTTCAGGGCGGGCGGCTTCGTTCTTCGATCTTCTCTGCTAGTTTTGTTTCTGTAAATCGCTTTCATCGATTTAGGCGGGCGGTATGTTAAGGCCGATCGCACCCCCGTTAAGTGATTCGTATTTCCCCGCTTTTATTATCGTCGTTAAATACACTGATTTTGTACTAATAACCTTGTTCCCGCCTCTTCCTGCATACTTGTCTTGATTTCCGATGGTGATCTCAGTTCATGACGTAATTATTCTCCCACCCACTCACATTCCATTCTTCCCGGTTAGCACACTCACTGATTGGATTCTGCGGCATGTAGACTGTTCGTGCATCCGCTGCGCCGGCCATCCTATGGCGTCGCTTCTGCAATTGTCGTTTTGCTTCGTTCGTTTCTGATGTACCATACATCATTTCAAGTGTGATTTTACTCATGTGTGTAATTTATAATCATTTACAATTGTTCTTGTTTTCGTATCAAACATTAAAGTTACAGTGTGAATCGAACCCCGGACACGTGTCGCGTGGACGCCTTTTCTACACTTCAGGCCATTCAACAGGTAAGCGAATTAGTCTATTTTGTTGTACGCTTTCTAATTTTGTGTTTGTGTTAACCAGTGATGTCCTGCTGTTCCTGCAGTTACTTATCGTTTTACCTTTGTCTCCCTCAGTGTATTTTCCATCGTTGTATCTTGCTTATTCAGTCGTTTCGCCGTTGGTTTCTGGCGCCATTAAATGAAACTAGGTCCTCCGGAATTAGTCGTTTATGCTTCAGTTTACATTAATCTGCCATGTGTCGTGCATAGTAGGTTGATGTCCTACAGTTACAAGTCGGCTTACCGCTTAACTCGTTTTATCCAATTTATTTTGGGTTATTTGCAAATCTCCTGCCATCAAGGCGCTAACAATATGGCTAATCACTCCACAAAATTGTTTGAACAAAAACCTACTTATGCAGGGAGAAAATTCATGAATAAATTACCCCAATTTTTAAAGTGTTGTGAGGATTTGAATTCCTTTAAAAGAAATCTAAAAAATTACTTGATCGGTGAAACTTTTTATAGCGTACAAGAATTTCTTTCTTGTTAGTAGTGATACATTGTGTGATTCTTATGTGTATTTTAGGTGTTATATCTGACGACATGTCCTATACTCCTCCTGGAGTCTCCAGGGCTCAAAAAAAAAGAAAAAAAAGACACTTCAATTTCATTCACAGTCCAAGTACAAATAACTAAAAACGAGCTAACTCTTTTTATACCTACGGTTTAATAGTTTCTCAAACTATTGGGATCTTCTAACACGCTCTAGCTTGATTGGAACGTGGAAATAGAAATGAAGATAAAAACAAATGCCTCTACTTGTTTCGATTTCCGAGAAATCCTCTTCAAAACATTTCATTCATTGGAATTAATTATTGTTGTTCAACCCACACCACTTCATCCAAAATACAATGTCTAAAAATTAATTTGTTCCTTTAAATATTTCTACAATATCAGTGTTATATATTGTCGCCGATGGGGGCTGACGGCAGCTTGTTTGGAAAATTGGTGGCTCTGAAAAGAGCCGTTGTTGGCGGTTGGAAGCGGCGAGCCGGCGTGGTGGAAGCGGAGTCCGAAGAATTACGGCTCGGCTACCGGGTTCAGGCCTAGCCTTCCCTCAGCGGCAGTTGGGTCTCAACTGCAGCGTGGCAGTGGTGGCCCCCAGAGCCCCCTAGTATCGGGTCAGCGTAGGCCGCCTGCCGATAACGCGGCCGAGGCGGTTCTCTCCGGGTCGGCGAAGGCTGACCGGTGCGGGAATGTAGCGTCCGCCACCGGTAACTTAGACCAGGGATGGTGCGTCCAGTCTCAGCTAAACTGTTCTTCTTCTGCTAAAGCTCTTCTTTCTTGGTCTTCTCCGGTTGAGAGTTGATTGGAGAGTGCCTCTCGCGGGCCAGGGCTGTCTCTTAAATCCCCCTCCGGTGAGTCCACTTCATGATGGAGGGGAGGCTGTGTAGGCTCTGCGCGTCTGTTGCGCTCCGCGTGGCAGGCAGGTACTGGGACCGTCTGTAAGCGCTAATGTTGGTAGGGGAGTTGACAATTATTTATATATTGTAATATTCGTATAATTACTTACGAAGCAAATTCGGGTAGAGGAGCACTAAAAGGTAATAGATCGCTTGAGCTGATTCTATAGTCTTTATGTCTTGTTTTTGACGTGGTTTTCGAAGATGCTAAAGCTGCTCTTTGAGCCTCCGGTATATCCTGAACGCTGAAATTAAAAAAGAAATATCTAATTATGTTTAAATTTTGTCAATGGCATTTAAGATAAAAGTAATACAACATACCAAATTACGAATGCAGTAGAAATTCGAGAATCCACCATACATCCGCTACGTGTTCTTAAATGTTATTGTATGTGGTAGAGGTTTGGTTTCATTTTCCAAATTATTCATTTTCTTACGTTAACATGTTTCAGTGGAACCACCTATAGTTGGTTTGACGTTCAGAATGCATTACGGGAAGTCCGTAAGCAACGTATTTCAGATGGGCGTTTGAGCGCTACAGTATTGAGTAAAAATATCAATTCTGAGCTATAATACGTTCTCATTTACAAACTTCTATTGAAAACGTATTACGAAAACATCACTGATTTTTTAAAACTCGTTTATTATATCTGTTTCCTTTCAATATATTAATTATCATATATCAAATTACGATAAAATTGTATATTTTGTAACAAAATAATAAAACACATATTATGTCGTGTAACATCTATAAATATGTTACATATTTATTTTTGAATTTAGTACTGTGTTTTGTGTTGTCCGCTACGTGACTGTACGCTTGTTCATTCTGTCGGTGGTTTAATGAACTGCGTGTAGTTCTTTAGTTCTAGCAATGGTTACTGGTGTCTCTGCTCTCTGTACGTCAGCTGATTGTTCCACGGTCGTCTGTGCTCTACTTGCAACGGCCATGTTTATACGTTTTAATATTTCGTAATTTATTTTAGTTATTGCCGTGAACTTAATGTCGCGATTCATTTTTCTTCTTTGCCCATAAATTAATATGGTAAGTTTTTATATTTTATTCATTCTTTTGGCAAATTCTACGAACTCAATATAGCGGAATATTTTCTCTTTAAAATTTTTAGGTGTGGCCTTTTGGCCTATATTTTGATTAATTTTTCCTTGGAATTTTGTAATAATTTTGTTAAAATCAATTTGATTTGTATTGCAAATTCATATAAGAATCTGTAATGTAAATTTTGTTTATTTATTTGTCTAATTAGCTGAGTCTTACACCTTATGTAAATTTAACTTCTTTTGTAACTTGAGTTCTTGGCGTTTGCCAGTTTTACTATTAACTTCACTATACTGTGTATTTCCTTAAATTTAATTTTATGCTTATCTACATTATTGTAATTCATTTAACGTAAATGTAAATTTTATACAATTATTATGCATTTTTGCCTAAAAGTAACGTAAAGTTTTAATTTTTGCTTCTTTAAGTTTTTTTGTAATGTATTGATCTTAATACTAGTTGGATCTATGTCCAATCTAGGGTTCCAGTTACGGGTAGTAATTATGGACAGCTAAAATGGATCCTAGTTATTGATCGCAGATGACCATTGATGAAATGGGGCTCCGATATGGAATACAAATACTAAGATTTTGATTTACCACATCTATACTCATGTTGGCGCAAATTCCTGCATGATGACTTTCGTTTAACAACCTACAAGAACTACCGGGATCCAGGAGTAAATAAAAATGAACCGGCGTTAAGTGTAAATTTTTTTATTTATGTGCAGCACACTTCTGGTATGTGAAATTATTTTTTTAAAATTCTATCTTATAATGCAAGACTTCTGGTACTATTTCCAAGCAATCAGTTTGCTGCATGTTATGCAACAATTTTGAATCTGGACATTTTCTTCCAACTAACATAAAATTTTTTTTTTAAATCACAGAACGTAATTTGTTTTTTTGAACTGTGGATGAACTTTCTTATTTATTCAAAATTTAAATCTATGAACCTTGTAAGATTAAAATTCAATTTTGCGGTGTATGTACATGAGTCTAAATCTTAAAATTATTTATATATATATTGTTCCTGATATGTTTCTTTATTTTAAAAAAGAAACAATGGTTTAACCTAATAGTTTTGCGGTTCTTTGAGAACAGATTTAACTTGCCTATTTTTTTTTTATTTTTTTTTTATTTTATTAATCTCGTTAAATTTTGTAAATGACAAATGTCTATTATATATATATATATATATATATATATATATATATATATATATATATATATATATATATACACATACATATATGTGGTCTTTATTTTATTGTTATATATTGTTCTTAAGTTAACTTAGTTTTATTTGGATCCAAATTAATACTGATTATACAAAATTTAAATCTTTGGGTAATGCACCTTTCAGTTTTTAAATATTTAATTAATGTTTTTAAAATAGCTAATTTTCTAATTGGCAATAATTTATATCTTTGTTGTATTTTAGCAAAAGCTATATTTCATTAAATTGGTTAATGTTATTTTATTATGTTTTATTTACTATTTTATTGTCATGCAACAACTACATCCTAACGTCCTTTGTATCACTTATCCTGATGTGCTGGGAGTGATTACAGTCGTCGTTGAAAAAAATGTTATAAATGATGTGAAACGCAAAAAATATGTGACGAGATTTAAACGTCCAACTTTGTACGAGCATAAAATCTTACCTAAATATCAGAGTATAATAATAACATTTATACCATAAAGTGTATAATGAATTGTAGAGTATTATACTGTCGCTGGCCGGGGCTGACAACTCGTGGCGAAATCTTGCTTGTGGTTTAGTGGCCCTGAAAAGGGCCGTTATTGGTGGTCGGAAGCAGTGAGCTGGCGTGCTGAGAGTGGAGCCCAAAGAGTGACGACTCGGATACCGGGTTCAGGCCTAGCTCTCCCTCAATAGCAGTTGCGTCCCGACTGCAGCGTGACAGTGGTGGCTTCCACAACAGGTTGGCAGAGAACGTCGGCCGAGGCGGTTCTCTCCGGTCCCACGCTGAACTCAGTCTTCACCGTGGTACCATCAGAAACGCACGGACTTCCAGCAGTAGACCAGGGATGGTGCGTCCGGTCTGTTGTAGGCTCTTCTTTTTTGTTCATCCCAGGTCGGAAGCTGGATGGTGAGTGTGACTCGTGGGCCAGTGCGGCGGCTTAAATCCCCCTCCGTACAGTCTACTTCATGGTAGAGGGGAGACACTATTGGCTGCGCGTCGATAGCGCTCCCCACGTCAGGCAAGTTCTGGGACCGTCTGCAGGCGCTGTTAATGAGGGGTGGTGACGTCGGCGACAATACACATTCGTAAAAAAGCAAAAGTAATTTTTCCAGAATTTCTTGATTACAAATGAGTTTTTTAGAGCTTGGTAAGCGAAACTAAATATTTTTGCCCGTGACCTGCGGATGGTGTCGGTGAAGGAGGGTTATTGTGTTGGCTGTTTCTGATGTTTTCCGTATCCTGTTAACACAACGGGTTTTCATAAAAGCTGTATTGCATTCTGAACATGAAATATAGTATAAATCACAGAATACAAAACAAAACAGGTTGAATGCTGAGCGAGTCATATTTATCTTTCGGTGGCAAAACACACATCGATTTAAAAAAAAGAAGAAATTTGGGTCATATTTGCTACAACTTTTTTTGTAATATTCTCATTTATTTTGATGTAAGAAGTGAAAAGTATACAAATAATTTTCTTGCTCATTCATGATTTATAACTGGTTAAAGTTTAGAGCAAAATTAATCGCACCTAGTACTGGAAACGAAAATCTAAGTTTGGTAGGAACATAGAAGACATGAACGTCTAAAATTTTAAAATAAATACAGATAACTAATTTTTAAATTTTATTTAGTTTATTACATTTTTTTATTTGCACGTTCCTACTATTAATTTTTATTATTACTTACTACGCGTTAACCATGGCCATCAACCACTGCTTACGTTTACTCACTGTACCTATATAAAATACTCGCCGCTCCAGCGGCGCTTCCGTGTCTCGCATCACAGTGGTAGGTGGATCATGATACATAAGCGGATCAGAACCATAAAAGTACGGGCGCTGGGCGCCCGCACTTTACCATAGGGTTAAGTTTGGCTGCCAAAAAGGTTAGATAGATCAGAATTAAAAAGCGGATCACAAACACTAACATTACAGTGACGTAAAAATGCAAATCTATTCCTTCCAATAGCAATTGCCACATGTGCATTGCACACAAATATACGAAAAACACATATTTTTATAAAATATCAGTATTAAAATGTGTTTGTAGATGGTTAAAGGCCCAAGGATAAAATAGACGAAGAAGAAAAATCTTCCATCTCATAAACACCTCGGCTAACAATTGAATGTAAACATACGACTTTCCGTTATTTTATAGAAAAGAGAGAGAGAGAAATAGTACAGTAGATTTACCCACTCCAAATGTGAAATATTTAAAACGGTATGCTGTCTGGATCTTTTATTTAATCAAATATATAAGAAATTAAAAGATCTGCAACCTTTATTTAGAGCATTTTTCTCTACAGAGCCTAGTTAGTGTGAATGAGTGATTTTCCGTATTTTTAAGCCAAACTGAGGTTGATTTTTATTTTGCGTCTTTCTGTCATGATTAAATTAAGGTTATGATGTTGTTTGTTTCTAGTGTTTTATTACTCATGTTAGGTTATATTCTTCATTATTTACCTTGGCAAGAGAAAGTCGTAAGCGGGTTTCAAACCAGATTTTTTTTGGACCTTATTAACAGTTTTCATTGATGGGTTTCTACCTACAGATTATTATCACATCACTAACTCAACTTCGACTTTTTGAGAGGTAAATTTCGGGACTAAAAGACTATGTGATCGTTTAAATTTATAGACGATATTAAAATTCTTTAATTCCATAAAAAAATTAAGTTGGTTAATGAATTATTTTTCTCTGTTAGGCTTTCACATATTTATATAATATTTAAATTATTACTTACACAACAAGATCGAATGGAATATCGAATCTACCCTCGATGGATCGAGGGCGTGGGGCGATTTCAGAATTTTGTCCTGGTGCAGTCTTGGTTGTCTCTCGGGGTAAAGTATCAGCTGGTGCCGCCCGCTGTTTACCAACACTGGAACTTAAAAAGAAAAGAACCTATTTTTAAATTGAATCAGTGATATAAAAGATTGTAGTAGAATTTTGGATCTTATTAACTGTTTCAATAGATGGGTTTCTACCTAAAGATTATTATCACATCACTAACTATATAACTCAACTTTGACTTTTTGAGTGGTAAATTTCGTGATGATACAACTATGTCATCGTTTAAATTTATCGTGGATATTTAAATTCTTTCATAACAAAAAATAAGTTGGTAAATAAATTATTTTTCTTTGTTAGGCTTTCACATAAGAGAATATATATTACGAGTATTTACTTGCATTTATAAAATATTCAAATAGTTACTTACCCATAAAGACCAGTTTCAATATCATTATTAGGTCGTTGGCGTGACAAGGTTCCAAATATTCCACCTGTTGCTCTCTCTGTTCTCTCTGGGGGTAAAGTACTTGCTGGTGCCGTCGGATGTTCATCATCATTGGAACTTCACAAAAAAAATTTTCTTTAAATTTTATAAATGCTATATAAGATTGTAGTACAACAAAATATAAACACATTCATTTACTGACAACTTTCATACTGCCTTTAAAAAATTAATAGTAATCGCCCGATAAACTATATAGAAAAAAATATGTAGAGGGTAAGCGTTGTTCTGGTTGACGTATGACATTTTAGTTGAAGAAACTTTGACTAAAATCGACATAAATAAAATAATGTACAGTGTACATAATTTAGAGGTTTTTAGACGAATGGATGAAAGACGAAGTATATGGAAACATCTTTCCAGAAGAAGGGATAGGCTAATGGGGCATATCTTAAGACATCCAGTTATTAATAATGCAGGGTAATATTCAACGAATGAATTGTAGGGGGAGGCAAAGGGTATAATATTTTAAGAAAATTACAAAAAGTAATAGCATATTATAGGTATGTAGATATGGAACGACTAGTAAAAGGTAGAACAGCTTGCAGAACTACATCAAACCAATCGATAGACTGATGACAAAACAAATAGTGTACGTTCAGTTACACTATTTTAATGGGCAGTCTACAAGACTGAAGTGGTTTTAATGGCGGCTGACTACCTCGAAGAATAAAACAAGTGAAAGAAAAAGTGATAATTAACTCTCTTAAACAGATCAAACTAAAGTTAATTGATTAAAATAAATTTGTGAGTTTCGTTTTTGTATAAGTTTCCAATAATTACTTACGAAGAAATATAAGGTGGAGGAATTTTAGGTGGCAATGGATCGCTTGAGCTGACTTCAGATTCTCTATCCCTTCTTAGATTGGTTCTCGAAGTTGCTAAAGCACCTTTCTGAGCCTCCAGTATTTCATTAGTACTAGAACATAACAAAAAATATTATTCTTTACACATTGTCAATGGCGTTTAAGATTAAAGTAATTCAACACATGTAAAATTAAGTATGCAGTAGGTATCTGAGATGCCAACTTAGATCCGCGTTTGTGTTCTAGATGTTATTGTATAGGTAGAGGTTTGTTTGGATTTTACTTGTTATTCATTTTCTCACTTTAACATATTTTAGTGGGCCACCTACATCACAGAATACAAAACGAAACAGGTTGGGGGCTAATAGAGTCATATTTATATTTTAGTGGCTAAACACACACTGGTTTTCAAAAAAAATAAAAAATGTTGGTTTTATTTGCTACAATTTTTTCCCTTGCCAATATGAATATATAGAAAAAAGTATTGTTTTCATGTGAATGTTTCAAAATCGAGTTTCCATCGGATATACACGTTTTTACACACTCTGAACCTATATAAAATGTTTATAGTTATTGGTGTGTGTGTGTTTGCGTGCATACGTGTGTTTAGAGCGGACGCTAAAAAGTTACCCGGTTTTCTGAAGTACGCAGAAAGTTTATTTTTGTAATGGCGCACTCGGTTGCTTCAACAAGTAGTGGGGGTCAGTACTGTGCTAGCTGTGATCACAGTCACGTCGCTCTCGCAACGTTATACATCAGCCAACCTCAAAACATTTAGTCTAAAATGTGTAGGCGTTATTTGTTGTAAACAATGTATACTACTCAGTGTTTTTAACGTTGCTAATAGATGGTAATTTACATCGTCCAGAACATGTTATTTAATAGGTAGTTCGGTACTAAGACACGAAATCTACCGACTGAATCCAAATTTTTCACGCAGCTATACCGGCAGGTCGTGTTCTATATGTATCATTTGAAGACGGAACAGTTGTTTAGCAGTGTCTCAACGATTGCTAATTTGATCCTTAAATAGTTTGGTGTTATTGAATGAACCATTATTTCTCATTATTTTTTCTCGTATTTCTTATTGAATAACCCTAGTATGTTTTGACGTATGACAAAATTGCGCAGTACAGTCTATCTAATGTAAGCTGGCACT
Organism: Catonia carolina; assembly: GCA_035578175.1. Taxonomy (NCBI): domain Eukaryota; kingdom Metazoa; phylum Arthropoda; class Insecta; order Hemiptera; family Achilidae; genus Catonia; species Catonia carolina. The sequence goes on from JAQMRL010000009.1 coordinate 24,571,086, forward strand.
TGTCTGCCAAAACAAAAACCTGTATTCGTCGTCCTGAAAAGTTCAACTGCTGTCGACAACCGATTCCGACTGCGTAAACTATAATAGTAAAATAGTATTACATAAACCCGGTGAGTAAACCGGAGGTGCTGTAGTCAACGTATTTCGAAAGTCATTATAAGAAGCACGTCCCCACATCACTGTCATATGACTGTCACCTACTCTCTTCAAAAAGAAGTGCCAGCTTAGGTTAGAAACACTATACTAAAAATCTGGTGTGAAACACTCACACAACTATCTCTTGCCTATGCAAATAATAAACAATAATCCTAACATTAGTAATAAAACATTAAAAATAAACAAAAAACTAACCTCAATAAACATAACCTAATTTTAATCATGAGTGAAAGACCCAAAATGAAAATCGACCTCACTTTGACTTAAAAATACGGAAAATCACTCTTTCTCACTAAACTAGGCTCCGTGAAGAAAAATGCTCTCAATAAAAGTTGTAGATCTTTTAATTTTCTATAAATTTTATTATATACACTTTTGTCGTAAAATGCATTCTAAGGCCGAAATATTAAAAAAATCGATTTTTCACATTTTTTCGTGAGAAAAAAACAGAAAATCGCTTATTACCGCTAAACTAAGCGTTATACAAAAAAATGTTTGAAATAAAAGTTGTAGAATTTTAAATTCTCTACAACTTTTATTATATAATCTTTTGCGCTAAAATGGATATTAAAGCCGCAATCTTAAAAAGAAAATGTTTTTACGTAAAAAAAGCCTCACCCAGAATTTCAGCAAACATGACGCCTATCCTATCTTGTACAAAATAAAAAACTGAGTAAATGAGGCGATTTTTAAAAAAATCGTAGGACCAGTTTTTGAGAAAATCACAAAAAAGTGAAAAATTATACGAATAAACTACTACTTCCGGTTGACCGATTTTGATGAAAATGTTCGTGTCGGGTCCGGTAGTGGTATGTAACTTAAGTTTCAAGTTCGTACAATGTTCCGTTCTTGAGATATTTTGTATACACACACAAACACACGCACAGCCACACACACAGATCAATCGCTAAAAACATGTTTTTTGGATTCAGGGGGTCTGAAAACGTATAGATCCGGTGAAAACTCGATTTCGAAAAATCGACATGAAAACAATACTTTCCTTCCTATATATTCATATAGGCAAGAGAAAGTAAAAAGTAAATGTGACAAAACGTCAATGCTTGTATGTCATATATGTTGTTTAGGTCATCAGCCGAAAAGCTGGTTTGAACCTCTAGAGGTTTTACTAAGTAAAACGAGTAGTGAAGTGGTTTACCAATGCCTTCCTTGCTGAATGGAAAAGTATGCTTATCAGCACACCGGGCCCTCTGAAAAGCACATATTTTCCGCTCTGCAAATGACACCTTCACTTCATTCACCACAGGGTCTGGCTGTATAATGGAATTCATTACTTTCAGAGGAGATAACTCTAATTAGTTTCTTTTACACCTCTACCTCTTCTGTTCTTCAATGATTCAGCCATTTAATAGGCTGACCAGTGATAAGAAACAGAACTATTTATTTTAGCCCTGCAACGAACAGATTGAGAGTAAATAATTTGAGTCTCCGCCTGTCTGTTATGGGCAGATGTCATAAATATACTCCCGATAAAAGAAATTTATTTCTCTTTGTATATAAATTCCGATAATATTTAGTTACGGAACACTAGCTGATGAAAAAACTGCAGGTTTAAGTTGATCGTCACCAGCATTCTGTACTCCTGCCGAGTTGTTTCCTACAGAAGCTGAAGTGCCAGCTGTTACAGCCGGTGGTACATCAACACTGTAATTGAACAAGAAATAGACAGCCTTAACCTTTAAAACACGGGATGCTGTTTCAGTGGCTTTTAACAACCACACTAAACCGTACTAATTGTCAACTTAACCACAGGAAATAGTATAGTTTTCTTGCAGGGAATTTTCTAATGTGTGTAACAGTGCAATCAGAAATAAAATATCATGAAAGGGAAATTTTGTATTTCAGTTTAAAATGTTGGTAGCATGTAAGAAAATCCAGTTTTTTGTCGTAGAAGGGGAATGATTGTAACACCCACACAAATTAAAATACACGTGTGTCTTGTGTGTGTGTGTGAAGTATGAATGTTCATACGTTGGTAGTTTGCCCTTGAAAAGGCAGAAGGTCTCATTTAACAGGTTTACGAACGATTTTAGACAAAACTGAATGATTTTTGTTAGTATTGCATTGGCTTAGTAAAAGCTCTGCCATTTGCGTTCCAGACCTCTTACAATGTTTATCAAAACATGTATTTATACAGTAAGCAATGTTCTATTCAGCTTTGCCCTTAAGAACAGCCCTAAGTAAATAAGATAAAAGAGTTTATTCGCAAGATCGTTATGATAAATTTGAAGGACATTTTTGTAAAAACATGTACTATTTAAAAACTTTGTAACTCTTTACAAATTTTTCGGAAAATGAATTGAAAATTACCCATTTTTAAAGAAAATTCTTCTTTACAAAATATATTCTATAAAATTTTTTGATAAACTGAATTTTAAGCCCTTCAGAGTAAAAAATGTACACCAAGTACTTTATATTACCGTGCGAAATTTTTCGCTAGCCACAGCGAAGACAATAGTAAAGTTATTTTCAAAATTTTATATTCAAAAAATTGGTACGTATTTCATAAATTAACTGTATTTTTTCAGAATTTTATATCTATTAGTAAATAAGATAAAAGAATTTATTTGCAAGACTCTTATGATTAGTTTGATGTTTTACAAAATTACAAACACAGTCCGTACGTTAAAGGTTAAAATTCCAAAACTGGTATTTTCTTTTTGAAACATTTTTAGGGAAAAATTGTATTACAGTTCCTTCTTTCTGTAAAATTATAATCTGTTATGTATGTTATATACTAATTTATTATCCTGATAAGGATAACTAATGAAAACTAGGATATAGTAATTTACGAGGTTAAAATAAAAAGAAATATAGTTAAATGATCGCCAACTTTATTTACATGCCATCTTATAGTTTGGTAACCTGCTCGCCTCTCATCATGCCGTCTTGGGTTCAAATTCCATTCACGCACGGCATATTTGCATAGGTTACAAAAAGTCATTTCATCCTTCACCATCTGCATTAGCAGTAATTGGAGAACAGTCGGACGTTAAACAAAAAAAAAAAAAAATAGTATAGTGCACCCTTGCGTCCATTATGTGTATTAATCATTATAGCAAAAACAGCCGTTGTTACTTTAATACAATAGGTTAAAAATTAGTTAGTTTTGTAAAAACAATCATAGTTCATATTGTTTTACACAAAAATGCCAAGTTCCATGGGCTAAGTTTCTTTTGGTTAAAATTAATACACCGTTCAAAAAAGTGTATTTTTTACTTGGTTATTTAACTGTCTGTTAAAATGAAATCACCTGAAAGTGATATGAATCACATCACTAACTCGACTACGACGTTTTGATAGGTAAATTTCGTGACTATACGACTATGCCATCGTTTAAATTTATCGAGAATATTTAAATTCATTCATAACACAAAAAAATAACTTGGTAAATGAATTATTACTTTCTCTTGAACTTTTTTTTTTCTATTACTTTTTCTTGATAGGAAGGAAAGTATTGTTTTCATGTCGATTTTTCGAAATCGAGTTTTCACCGGATCTATACGTTTTCAGACCCCCTGAACCCAAAAAACATGTTTTCAGCGATTGGTCTGTGTGTGTGTGTGTGTGTGTGTGTGTGTGTGTGTGTGTGTGTTGTAGGACGTAGCAAACGGGGACTTTCGTCAGCTAGCACAACACGAAACGGGGAACCGTTGCAAGACGGGGTAGCCCCGTTTTGTTTTTCATTAAATTTCGCTTCAGACACGATCTATAAAGGATTTTGTGAACTAAAAGTCAAAAATTTTACCATTCTCCGTTTTGAGGTATCTGCGACATACACACTACGCACTCGACGTTCAATTTTTTGACACCAGGGCCGCGCTGTAATCGCTCTTCGCACGCCTATGCACGCCTCCGCACACTTTTTCGATGGAACGAGGAACCAGTTTTTATTGGCTAATAGATTTTTGAATTAAATAATGTGATTGGCTCTCCCCTCCCATCGTCTTTTTAAATTTTAGAAGTCACGTAAGTGCTTTATCAATGCTGTTACCGCTCCGCCAGCAGAGCCGGTGTTATTATAAGTATTATAGAAAGAAAATACAAATACACAATTTTATATTTTGAACTAAATACATAATAATAACAAAAAGTTCTAATGTTGGACACAACACAAATAATATCAATTAATCAATTAATTCAAATTTAATCAATCATTAATGTTTTTAGCTTGATGAATCATCGATAAGTTAACTTTATACAATTAAAAAATACAAAAACATTGTTTAGTATCAATGTCTTCAATTTACATAACTTAACATTTTATTGTCAATATTCTGATTACTACTTTCATAGTTAAGAACCAAACACTGAATATTACTTAATAAAAAAGAACAATGTAATAATGTTCAAAAAACACAATAAAGCAACATAAATAAATAAAACAAATAAAATCCTGTAATTGAAAATTCCATTTACCAGATATACCTTGGGGATTTTTAAATCTCCAAAGTATTTTTTTGTAAAATAATTCAGTGGTAAGTAGTTTTCTTTTTTAATACAATTTATTTTTTTGTTTTAAATTGACTATTTACATTATAAACTTTTTAAAATAATAACATATACAAAATTTACAACAAAATGTTTTAAAACTTAACTAAGACTCACTTAACCAATCAGAAACGTTATCGTTTTACAAACAAATAACTAATTAATAACAATAATAATTGTGTTTTATTTACAAAACTTAGCCTACATTGAAAATAATACAATTTATATATACTAACTAGTTTTAACTAAATCACTTCACTTTCAAAATACAAACTTCACAACAGTTTGTACAATACTGACTGACTAAAAAAAAGATAGCCATTTTCGTAAAATAACAATAGAGTTTTCGTGAATGAAAAAGGATCTCAAATACAATGAATAATCTAGCGAAAGAAATAACAATATAGACGTAGTAGGACCAACAGAAGAAGACCATAGAATGTTTTACCCTGTACTATTTTTTTTATGTAAGAGTTGCCATCTCGAGGTATGACCTGTGTGAGATGGTAATATCATTGTTGATTTAAATTTACGCTCAGAGCGAAAAGAGACCCGCGGCCGATCAACTTAAAACATCTCAATAACTTGGAATGGGAGGTTGAACTAAAAACAGTTTAGGCTTTGAAAGGATAATATAAAGATACAAAGTAACCCTATTTAGTACTTTTCCAAAAATCATTTTATTTAAGTACTTGAAAGAAGATATCTATATCTTCAGTTCCCAATAGAAATTCCTTGACTCTCTTCAGAAACTCGTTCGCACTTTACATTGTTTTATTTCTGTAGGCAGTAAATTATAAAATTTGGGTCCTAAGTACGAATAAAATTTCATGAAATGGCTACTATTTGGCTTAGGTACACTTACTTCTAATTTATTTCTTAAAATTTGTTTCTTTAAATTAATGTTCTCGTAACTCTTTTCACTTCGGTCAAAAAAGTTTCTAAGGACCTTATAAACGTAAAGGTTCTTAAAGGGAAGAACAGACAATTGTTTAAAAATGGGTGCAGATTGCTCTAACTGAGCCTTCCATGATATAATACGAATAAAATATTTTTGCAGTACGACTATAGGCGTAGTGTAGACGTAGGCGTATAGTGTTGTTGAATACGCACCACCCCATAAGGCCAATCCATATTCAAGTTTTGAATTTACCAGTGCATAGTAAACTGATTTCAACAAACTCATATCACACACAGTTCTTAATAAATAAAATATTCTTATATATTTAATTAATTTTAGTTTTAAATAGCTCACATGATTTTTCCATGTGACTCTTGAGTCCAAAACTAGTCCTAAGTATTTTATTTCTTCTACACGTTCTAATAGGGAGCAAGAACAGGTTTGAATTCCTGCACAAGCCAGGCTGTGATACTTTAGTTGTAATGGAAATTGAATTGATCGTGATACATTGAAAAACATATACAGTGGAACCTCTCTAATTCGTCTCGTTCGGGACCGAAGGAGTGACGAAATACAGAAAGTGACGAATTATGAAATTTGATATGAACGGTTAACAAATAACATACTCGTACGTATATTAGTTCCATAGAAGTCGAATTACATAAATGAAACTTACATTAACGATAAACACAATAAGTAATTCTAAGTCCTATAACTACAGTAAATTTGTATTAGTCTACGTATCTAGTTTTATACTACTTCAGAAATTCTGTATATGGTTGTACTTACATTTTCTAATTTGTAGAACGCAAAACACAGTAGGCGTTACCGAAAATAAAATTACAATCGAAAAAGTATACATTTGCAAAATCGATGAAACGAATCTTTAACTATGTATCACTTAACACTACAAAAAAATCACATTAAAATTTAGAAAACATTACTTAATTACACCAATATGTATGTAAAATGCCAAATTTATGTTTTGAAAAAGTGGGTTATTTTCTTTTCTACCAACGAGTTCTTTTCTTTTTCCACAGCCAACTGGCGAATTTGTCGTATTACAATTAATTTTGATAACTCTGCTTCTTTCTGTCTCTCATACCATTCGATTCACTTCGTCAGCATTCCTTCTATTTCTCGATTCATACCAATATTTTCAGTGCTTGAAACATATTCTTCGTTGCTATCTTCCTCAACAAGTGAATCTTTGTTTTGAACGTAGGCCACAATTTCTTTGTCACTTAAAATCTCGTACCCAAGTTCGTTAGCATCGTGCTCTATCCATTCAACTAATTCCTCGCCGGTAATATTTTTAGTCACAGGTATACTCTGGCACACTTCTTTTAATTCTGATAAGACATTGTTTGTTTCATTGTAAGAACGGATGCTACTAGTTTCTTCTCGGTCAGCCCACAGATTGTTCCAACAAGACTTAAGTGTTGTTTTCGAAATGTTATGCCATGCTTGTGATATGCTATATATAGCATCTTTGATTGTATACTTTTTCCAAAATTCTTGAACCTGCGTTTCATTTTCGGAAAATATCAAACTCTGCAGAAATATTTTCCTATAATGAACTGGGGAGGGCTGACGAATTATAGAAGGTGATGAATTAGAGAGTGACGAATTAGAGAGGTTTTACTGTATTTAGTTTTGGGACTCATTATCATATAGCTACTTGTGAACCACCATCTTAGTGCCATTAAATCTGATTGCATATCGGTATGCAATTGTTCTAATGAGTTAGCCTTATAAAAAAGTGCCGTATCGTCTGCAAAGGCAATGAGGTCACCTTTAAACGATCCATTGCATAATTCATTTACATAGATAAGAAAAAGTGGTCCAGACAACACTGACCCTTGTGGAATACCAAATTCAACTGAACCCTGTTCGCTCAAGGTACTGTTTACTTTGGTTTGCTGAGTTCTATTTGACAAATACGTTCGAAACCAGTTCAGTGGTAAGCCTCGGACTCCTGCATCGTTCATCCTTGATAAAAGGAGAGAATGGTCTACAGTGTCAAAAGCTTTCATAATGTCAACAAATATCGCAGCACATAAGCTACCTCCGTTTAATGCACTATAAACATTAATCATGTAATCAAGTAGTGCTTTCTCAGTATTCAAACCTTCCCTAAACCCATACTGGGTTTTGCTAAAAAATTCTTGTTTAGATAGAAAACACATTAATCTGGCTTTGACAACCTTCTCGAGAATCTTGGAGAACACTGACAGAAGAGCAATCGGGCGATAATTAGTAGGGTCATATTTATCTGATTTCTTGTATAACGGTTTTACAATTGTTTTTTTCAATGCATCAGGAAACACGCCAGAGCTGAGGCTCTGATTAATAAGATACACCAAAATATCAACAATAACCGGCAATATATACTTTAACATTACAGGAGTAACATTACCAAATCCGGGAGCTTTTCGATTATTAAGTGAATTTATAATATTAGTTACCTCATAATTCGTAGTTGGGTAAAAAAACATACTATCATTGGTACATGGTTTTTTAAATAATCTTCTGTGCGTATCGTTATTTTGGGCTATTACAGAAATGTCTAAGTTTATTTGTTCCCTAAGACCTTTTGCTACTGTACAAAAAAAAGTATTAAAAATATTGGCTACCAACATTGGCTTATCAACAATTACCCCAGTTTCAGTTTTTAGTGAGATAGTTTGGCTTTGGTTCTTTTCATTCCCTATGATATGGTTTATTGTTTGCCACTGTTTCTTAGCATCCTTTTTATTATTTTCAAACAATTTACTATAATGTAAATTTTTCGTTCTTTTTATTTGAATTTGCAGTGCATTTTGTAATGCGTTATAAGCTACTTTTAATTCCATATTATCAGGATGTTTTAAGCACCTTTTATATAACGCATTTTTCCTATCAATTTGGAATAAGAGGTCGTCGTTCATCCAAGGCTGTAATTTTTTTTTAAACTTCGATTTCAATTTAGGACTAGCCCTACTTCGTGACATTTCCATACATAAGTATAGTTTATTTAAAAACACTTGAAAACCTGTAGAAACATCACTTCCATACACGTCATTCCAATTGGTTTTTTTAAGTAGACTAAAAAGAAGTTTAAAGTTTAAAGGCTGGACCTTTATTTCTTTTGAAACAGTTTTTCTGTTTATTTTAATATTTAGACAAGCTGCAATCATTCTATGATCAGTAATATTACTATCAATTATGAGGCAGATCAACTCAGTGTAAAGTTTTACTTTGTGTCTAAAAAAAATGTGATCAATACATCGATACATCAGAACCAGACTGTGACATTTAAAAATCAAGACTTTTGAGAAATAAAGGAAAATAGATTTAGTAATAACTTTCAAATGCAGTTGCACAAAATCATTTGTCATTACCTACCTGAAAACCTTACAGCACTAATGAAAACACTACAAATTTATAATTCACAAGAAAAAAATCTTTATTTATGTGACTGATATGCTATAAAATAATTTTTTATTTGAATTTCTTGAATTGGAACAGTATGGCTTTGACAATTTAGTTCACCTTTCCTACATGTTACACTATGTCAGCATGTACTAACTATAGTTAAAATTTACGAATTTATAATTTAACTAGAACATTAGTTACAAGAACTGAATCTAAAATTTTGTTGGGGGGGAAAATATTATTATTATAAATAATTGTAACAAATGAATGTTAAATTCAATTTGTGTTCTAGTACATTTTTCTCAATAACAATATTAAAGACAAAAAACATGTTCCATAAACTTTTTTATACATAGGTATAATAAACACTGATAAATAAATAAACTAATGTAAAACATTGATAAAGACTTAAAATAAACAATATTCATAAGTTTATTTTCTACAAGAGTATAACTACAGTGCTAATAAAACTTTAAAAATTCAGTGACTTTAAAATGCACAAAATTACAATACCTTATTAAAAATTCAACATACAATTATTAACGTAAAATTAATAAATTACGATATCACTGAGTACAAAGTAATAATTGAAACTAATTAAACCGACAAATTAATTCGACAATATTTTTAAAAAGCACTGCCTATATTAAAACATTTTGTAGAACGGTAGCACTACACTTTAAGAAAATTTTTTTAAGCTTAGGCACATTATTTAAAATGATAGAATTAGGCAACTAATAAAAATGTGAACGCAAATAAACAATAGTAATACTCTTATCCCTTTGATTGACCTAATCACTTTCAGAAGTAAGTTCTTTATCACAGTTTTTTTCCATGTTGATTGAAGAAGGTAAGCTTTTAAAATAGTCCCAGTGAACTTTAGGAATAATATGTTCATCGCACAATGACATCAAATCTTTTTTCTTCTTATCACTTATAATTAATTGTTGATCACAGTAAGCATGTTCAAGTTGCAACTTAGGCATCTTTCGCGAAGTTCTTGTTCGGACATCAATACTCATGTAACTTGTATCACTGTAGTTATTTTTATAAAAAATAGTAAATGGGCTTTTTTTTCAAAGTGCATTACCCTAATGTTATTCCAAACCACTTTTTGACCATTAGAGTTTTGACTGTAGTTATGTCCAAGAGAAAGAGCTAGTTTTTTGAAGTCGTAAATGTCGTCAGTGTTTATTTCAATTACATTGTAGGGGTGGCCAGTCTTTTTCGCAGATTTCAATACGGATACTAATTGTGAAGGGTGAGTGATAGAACCTCCTTTTATAATTCGTCTCCTTTCTTTCTCGATTGCTGCATGTATAGAATCATTTTCATTTTGAGTGTGGCCAGCAATAAGATACTTCTGTGTAATTGATTCAATATTACTGAAATTCTGTAATGCATATAAATACAAGGCAGCAATATTTTTATTCTTATTTTGCCCAATACAATTATCCGCGTATAAAATTAATTTTGTCACACCGATACTTAACTTTTTTTCAATTAATTGCAGTAGACATGAACTAACTTCATTGGCTCCTTTCTTTGCTGTTGTCTCTGTCTAGAAGAAGCAGGTGCCATGTTTTGACTGTATGTCAAAAGTAGTAAAATTAAAACATGAGAGTTTTCGTTTATAGTACAATGATGAACATTCTCCACAAGGCACAGACAGAACAGCCTCAAAGTCGAAACAAATAACAGCTGTTGTAAGTTTATTCTCATCGCAATTTTCAATATCTTTTTTCTTTTCTTCCCTACTTATATTTTTCTCTTCAATGTGGTGGTCATACTGTACCTGAATCTCAGCCCTGTCATTGATATTACGTTGTTGATAACTGGAACACAAATTACATTGATCTTTCTTTGGCTGATAAAAGGAGATATTAAATTCATGATTGAAAATCTGAGAGTAAACGTGTTTTTGGCAATTTTTTTAATATCCTCCATTCGATTATTTTTAATGCAGTCTTCATTGTGTTTCTTAACTTTCTCAACATAAAGATCATACAATCTTGTTAAGTTTAAAGATCCATCAACATACTGTCGTTTTGTCCTTGAACGACAATAGTGAGATGGAACTCGGTCTATTGATTGAATGTGTTCTCTTATGTCTTCTGCTTCAAGTATAATTTTGTTACTACATGGATGTTTCCCTCTTTTATCTTCCTCCACTGTCCCATCATCACGTACTTTCTGCCATGCGGTATGAACATATCTTTTACTTACACTCAATGTCCCAAGAAACATTGTCTTACAAACTCTTATCATATTATTGTTCTTTATAGAAAAAAAAATGAAAAATTTTTGGACCTGTGACTGCTTTCACATGCATACCGATATTTTGGTTCTACAATTTTACAATGACGAATTATAAATTCCCGTTGTTTATTTATGTCACCCATAGACCAAAATGCACTTTTAATTTTTAAACGATCTTCTACGCCAAACTTAGAACTACATTTCAATCTACATTTCTCACTGCAGGGAGGTTTTAGTTGTCTTTCAGGAATAGCTGTGCCCGTAGAACTTATATAGGACTTACCACTATTCAGGTTTTGTTTACGTACATGTTTCTTCCATTGTACAGGCTTTGGAAGCCTTTTACGAGAACCACTGTCGGGAACAGATTCCAATGCCGTTGAAGGTGACAACGTTAGCTGACTGCTATCACATTTCTTTGCCTTACTCTTTCCTGAAACATCATTAATTTTGAGAACTATAGGCCTACCTATTTATTTTTAATATCAGTATTATAATTTTGTGTTCACATTAATTAAAGGTTACTTGTTGTTATGTCCAGTATTAAAGAATACATTACATAAAACAAAATTAGGGGGAAAGAATACTAAGGTGACAAATGGTAGAAATCAATTTAACTAATCGTTTTAACTTAATAAATTTAATAAGTTAATTATAAATAAATTAATTAAACTAAATGTGAACTGTTCTGTAATCAATGTTTCATTCTGATAGTATGCACGTAATCTGTGGTAAACATCATGTGCTCTGGTTCTCACAAATTGCATGTAATCTATGGAACCCATTCGATGATCGTAATAAATAAAAACTAAAAATGATAATAAAACTAATCGATGACTCATTCTGATAATATGCAGTATGTACTGGACCTTTGAAAATCTATTGTAAACATCTGGCTCGGGTTTATGAAAAAAAATTAATATTATCACATCCGATACAATGTCAATATAAAATAACAAAAATACGCCTATCAAGTTTCTAATCAATCCCAACCTTTTTATTTTTTTTGGCAGTCACAGTAGGTGTAACAATATATCTGCACTTTTAGAAAATGTAACTACTCCTTCCCACCATACACACAATCAATTTATACATTGACACGTGTTCGTTTTGTTAAGAACTTAGGAACATAAGAAACATAAAAAAAGATTGGGATTTTTAACTTTTTGACAGCATTTTTTTAAAAATCAGTATATTATAATTTATTGGTGTGTAGGTATTTTAACTACATATCGTATAAAGTACAATGCGTACCCATAACCTTATCGGGCTCATAAATAGCAGCCACTAAAATTTCATTTTGAGGGGTGCAATTAACAATTTTAGTAAGTTTTTATTAGAAATACCTTTAGCACGTATACGTTGAGATGTGTTAGCTAGTACAGAGTCTTCATCGGCGTCATTGTCTGTTGTTGATGATGACCTATCGCTGATATTTACGTAATTAGGATCTTTGTCAAAGTCATCCTCAGTCATTTCCTCTATTAATTGAGAACTTTCATGGTTATTGCCTTCATTGTACTGCTGAAAATATAGAAATGTATATAATAGGTATCATTTACGAACAAATTCTTGTATTGCATCCTGCCAACCATTTAATTTATAAATTATTAGGCTACAATATAAACTATTCTTTCTTACCTTTCTTTTGGTTGCAATTTCTTTTAAACTTTTGATAGTTATGGAGGTACCATCTTCTTTAGAGTTTAAAAAAATTTAAATTAAATTTAAATTTAGAACGGTCTTTTCCATTCAGCCATATCAGGAAAACTCCAAAGTACAACGTGTTTAATATCTATTGTATGTTTTTCTATAAACGACATCAAAATAAAGTAGGCTGTCAATTCAACCTGTTTTTCGCTTTAAAAATATCAAGATTATGCTAATGAAAATTCACACAATATTCCGTAAAAGAAACTAGTCAAACATACCTGATTTAGTTCTTGATCTTCGAAGTCATTTGTGACTGTGTTCAAATTAAATTCATAATATGATGGCTTCTGTTCACAATTTATAATTTCATTGTATAAGTCTGGTTGTAATTCCTGCAAAAAGTACCCAGCGGATAATATTTTTATAACACAAAGAGAAGATCTGTACACACAGGTACCTAAAAACAACTAAGGCATTGACCTATTTTATAATTCAATCTTGAAAAATATGTACGCATACAGTAAGAAAATGTATTAAAAAAAAAACATTGTTAGTTGTAGAACTATATTAAAATGAAATTAGGTACAGAAATAGATAATTAAATGTATTACACTAATATTACATACTTAAAAGTTAGGTACTAACCTGTATTTCTGTTAAATCTGGAGAAGGACTGGAGAATCTATCATCTTCTTCAATGGTTTCCTTCGTAGCTAAGTCAAATATTAATTTAGCTCGTGATGATATATTTGACATTTTTGAATATTAAAGATAGTAGCGACAAACAATTTATAAACATAAACGGAAACGGTAAAACTTTGAGACGACTAATAGACGAAACAAATGGACAGAACAGTAGACAGCGTGTTGCTATAACAAAATTTGGTGTGAACTAATGGATTGTAATAAAAGCATACTGTGACAACTCAAAACAGAACAGTCTGACTCGGTACTATGCGCCTCTCACGAACACGAAATTCTCTGAGAGCAATGAATTTCGTTATACAGCCAGACCTTGTGGTAAATGAAGTGAAGGTGTCATTTGCAGGGTGGAAGGTAGGTGCTTTTCGGAGGGCCTGGCATGCTGATAAGCATACTTTTCCACTCAGTGAGAAAGGCAAGGTAAACAACCTCACTTCTCGTTTTACTTAGTAAAACCTCTAAAGGTTTAAACCAGCCTTTTGGCTGATGACCTAAACAACAACAACATTAATTGTGAAACTAAATAGATTTTATGTAAAATGAGCTGAAAATTTGAATAATTTAGATCCCAGACATGTAACTAGAGTAATATTTCAGACATCTGACAAAATCTACCAAATTTGGTCTCGAAAAAATGTTTTCTTTAAGGTTTGAAGTCCTACATTAACTTTGTTAAATGGGTAACCAACATGTAAAATTATTAAACAAAACTTCTAAAGAATTTAATTCTGAAGAGAATGGTGTAAAATAGGCCAATAAAAAACAAATACAAAACTTACGAAAAAAAGTTTTTATTACACCGAAACAAAACAGAACTGTCAACAAAAATTTCAAATCACACAGAAAGTCCTTATTATACTTGGTAACACAATTTCAGTGTAAAAATTAGTATTTCCATGAAAGAAAGAAATTTCTTGCAAAATAATTTGCAACTTCTCTTAGAATAAGTTCCTCTACTTACAAGTCGTGAATTTATTTTCCAACAAGGTGGATCGGCTCCACATTTCTCCTTAGCCACTAGGAATCATTTAAATTAAACTTTCAACAACTGGATTGGGCGTGATGGACCGATCTATTGGCCTCCAAGGTCGCCTGACTTGACACCTCTTGATTATTATTAGGTACCTGTGATGTCGTAAGCTTTAGTATATGAAGAAAAAGTTAAAACAAGGGAAGAGTTTGTGATCAGAATTCATAACGCTGCTGAACTTATTCAAAACAAACGTGATTAAATACACAATGCCATTGAAGCAATTTTAATTAAGTACAATGGTGAATAACTTATACTGTGGTGGAGCCTATTTTGAACAATTTTCGTAGTACAGTAGTAAATTGTAATTTTTCTACTGTATTAGGCCTACCTCTCTAATTGAAGTTTTGTATTTGCTTTGTTTTCTTTAAGTGTTACCAAGTATTACAAGGACTTTTTGTGCGATTTGAAATTTTTGTTTACAGTTTTTTTTTGTTTTGCTGTAATAAAAACCTTTTTTCGTGAGTTTTATTTGTTCTTTTTATTAGACTATTTTACATCATTCTCTTCAAAATTAAATTGTCTACAAGTTTTGTTTAAAAATTTTACGTGTTTGTTACCCATTTAACAAAGTTAATGTAGGTACTTCAAACCTTAAAGAAAACAGTTTTTCGAGACCAGATTTGGTGTATTTCGTCATATCTCAAGAACAATTCTAGTTACAGATCTGGGGTTTGTTATTCAATTTTTCAGCTCATTTTACATGAAATCTATTTAGTTTCAAAACTGAATTAACGCTCTAGAAATTTCTGCAGGGTTTCATTTCTGCGGGGGAACTGAAACCCGGACGAACATTTTCGCCAGCTGTAACTCGCTAACGAAGCGATTCCGGATCTATGTTTACATTAACTTTTTATCTTATTTTTGGTTGTAGTTCACCTCCGAAGTATCTCCGCTTCTTCGTGAATCACTCTGTATGGTGCCTTAGGGTACAAAACAAAGTATACCCATGGTCAGTTTGCCGATACCCCTCCCGTACCTAGCCAGGATAACAAATGAAGTTCCTTTGGTTATGATTTTTTCTCGCGATGTGGTCATCGAAAAGCTCAAATTGTACAGGATAATAGTTGAGCTGAGCGCCTATTTGCGGAAATTTTTTGAACTTGAAGATCGTGATTTAAACATTTAAATCTTTTTAAAATTAAAACTCTCAGAGTATACATAAAATTGTAATTAAAATTAAATTTTCATTTGAGAAAAATACCCCTACGAATTTTTTTAGATTTTATCAAGGTATAATTGACTTTTCACTATTTTTGCAGTTTGTACGGTTTTTAGGATCCTGCAGTAGGCCTACACCCGACAAAAATTTTGGATTCTAATTTTTTACATTGTATAGGTACCCTGGAGTACATAATTTTGTCCATTTCTAACGGTTTTACAGCTAAAAGAACATTTTGAAGCTGTTTTCAGCCGGTAAAAATTGACTATACACCAATATAAAAATACGTAAATAAACAAATGTGAGGTCGAAAATTGGGGTAGAGAACAGGAAAGTTATTCTAATGCACGGAACGCGAAAAGGCAACTTATTTGGCATTCGCTTGGAGGTGCAAAGGAAAACTGTACAAAAATGTCCACGCCAGCCAAACGTGTACAATCTCTGTAATTGCAATTGATTGTCAGTATTTTCCAGTGTCCATCTTCACGTCAACTTATTAATTGTCCATTAAACAGGTCTTTCAATAATAAAACAAAACAAGCGAAAATGAATTTCATGACACAATACAAAGATCTTATACATAGTACTGTGCTTTTTCGTATCCGGTTGTTTTACGTTGCTTAATAATTCTTTTAAAGGTTTTGTAGTAGGCTATTCTTATTTTATATTTAAAAAATTAATATTCATGCTCCTTCAGAAATAATGCACTCTCATAAGTTTAAATGCATGGAAACTTTAGAATATTTAGTTTTTTTAAAAAAGGATTTACAAGAATCACCCTGTTTTGCTTTTAATGTGGCCTGAACATGCCAATTTTTGCATCCTGAGGACTGCATCTACTTTTCCCAGAGATCTCTAAGATGTAACAAATTTTAAATGTGAGAATATGAAGTAAGCATAATAAATACTGAGAAGTAATGATAAATGCTCAGAATTTGTTTAAGCGTTTTAAGGCGTAACAGTCTACTATTTAATGTTATTGCAAATAAATTTGTATGACTGTCTCAAGATAGTTCGCTGTCTAACGCGACTCCTAAAAATTTTTACATTCCACAATAGACACTGAAAATATTTTCGTAATGATCACTATTTTTGCAGTTTACATACTACTATATTGAAAGTAGTTCCACTACGATACACTAATCAATCAGTGAGAGTAATTGGCGGTTTTTATGTGAATAGGTAATGGAAGTATTTGTTAACACACATTACATAAAAATACCGGTGTATGTTCCTAGACGAACAACGATGAACTGAAAGACTTGATACACGATTAAATCAGTCTATATTTTTCAAAATCAATTAAAAAAAACGTATGTTTGTTTGGGTACGATGAAGCAGTGAAGGCGCCTTTACTGCTATTGTATACATATCAGTACTTCACCGACAAAGTCGGTGAAGTGACTTTATCGGTCACCGATAAAGTCGGTCATTTATGTGTTATTCGCTCTTGACATTGACAAAAATGTATATCTTAATGTTTACATTTTATGAATATATTGGGACACTTATAGCTGAGGTCCGTTTCGGGATCTGGGTAAGATAAATAATTAAAGAACTATTCGTTTACAAAATTACAAGTATTTATTACAAATTATAAACTACAAAATAAAATTCTACAAATAAACTACAATTACTACAATTAATGCACTTAATAAATAATGAACTAATTGCAATAAATTAATGCAATACTCACAATAATATTTTCAAGAATTTTTTAAATTAAAATTTAATTCTAATTAATTTTATTCTTGAAATAAATTTTTCAAACAAATTTTTCAGTTATAGATTTATATTAATAATGATGATGATGAAACTTATCGCCTTGAAACGCGTGCTAGTACAAAAACTAGTAAGTACTTGTTGTACGGCATTTTAATAAAAAATTTGTGATAATTTACATCCAAAAAAAATAATAAAATATAAAATTGTAAAAATTTACATCCAGCAATTCAGGTAAAGATGGAAGCAATTCCAACGTATGATTCTGTTTCAGGCGGATAAATATGACAAACTTATAAGGGATTCTTTCACAGCTAGGAAATCTTACAAAATGAATACGTTGCACTACAACTAAGGGAAGTTTCTTTATGCATTGCGATGATAAGCAACGTCGTGCGACACGACGTTGCCGTTCAGGAAACCTGAAGGTCATACTTGGTTGTTTTCCCGCCTTCCCCGTTTTGGGAGTGCGAAATTCCCCGTTGAGAAAAACCGTTAGTACCCCTTTTCGTCGGTTAAATTCAGACAGGGAAAAAATGTTTTTATTAAAAACCAAACATGTATTGTAGGTAATGAGATTAACTTTTACTAAAATTTTACAATTTTAATTAAATGCACTTACGCTAAAGGGGAGCACCCGTTTTGACGGTTTTGTGCGTGGTACCCCGTGACCTACCTCCTACAAGTATGTGTGTGTGTGTGTGTGTGTGTGTGTGTGTGTGTGTGTGTGTGTGTGTGTGTGTGTGTGTGTGTGTGTATACAAAATATCTCAAGAACGGAACATCGTACGAACTTGAAACTTAAAACTTAAGTTACATACCACTACCGGACCCGACACGAACATTTTCATCAAAATCGGTCAACCGGAAGTAGAAGTTTATTCGTGTAATTTTTTACTTTTTTGCAATTTTCTCAAAAACTGGTCCTACGATTTTTTTTAAATCGCCTGGTTTACTCAATGTTTTATTCTATACAGGATAGGGTAGGCGCCATGTTTGCTGAAATTCTTATTGAGGGTGTTTTCTCGTAAAAACGTTGTTTTTTTAAGATTGCGGCTTTAATATGCATTTTAGCGCAACAATTTACATAATAAAAATTGTAGAGAATTAAAAATCCTACAACTTTTATATCAAACAATTTTTTGTATAACGCTCAGTTTAACGGTAATTTGCGATTTTCTTTTTTTTCTCACGAAAATGTGTGAAAAATTGATTTTTTAAGATTTCAGCCTTAGTATGCATTTTACGACAAAAGTGTATATAATTAAATTTATAGAAAGTTAAACGATCTACAACTTTTATTGAGAGCATTTTTCTCCACGGAGCCTAGTTTAGTGAGAAAGAGTGATTTTCCGTATTTTTAAGTCAAACTGAGGTCGATTTTCATTTCGGGTCTTTCACTCATGATTAAAATTAGGTTATGTTTATTGAGGTTAGTTTTTTGTTTATTTCTAATGTTTTATTACTAATGTTAGGTTTATTGTTAATTTTTTGCACTGGCAAAAGAAAGTTGTGTAAGTGTTTCACACCAGATTTTTTATCTTCTATTTTCCTCATCCACTTTTCCAAAGTTTAGACCATATTACGGTTACCATTCTAAATGTACGACGGAGAATTGATAATATTGCTTAACAATTTAGACTTTGTGTTAGTTTTATAACAGCCCAAGATCTGGTGTTAATTTATTTGAGTCACTGCGTATAGAAAGTCTTTTGTATCCCAAATGTGAGTACGTTGCAATCTGTGCAATTAAACTACATTCTCAACCCCTTGACCCAATAGGATGGAGATAACATGTATGACGTGTAAATTAAATATAGTCTTGTACAGACTGAGACCGACCATTCCTCAGAGGGTATGGTTTATTTAACTCTAACCATCAAACTACACCGGTAACCACTCTCTAGTATTGGAGAGAAGTATTGGGTAGTAGACGTAACTACCTCTACTATGATTTGAACCAGGAACTTTCGTCTTCAAAAATCAGCTGTTAAACATCTGACTCGCGGCAACAGCTATATAATATGTATATCACTGAACCAAGCCAGTAGATTAAATTGATATTTATTTTAAAATGAATTAAGGTTTATATTAGTATTATTTCATGATCGAACAGCTGATTAGCAGTGTCTCAAAGGTTGCTAATTTGATCCTTAAATAGTTCGGTGTTATTGAGTAAACCGTTATTTCTCATAATTTTTTTTCTCTTATTTATTATTGAATAACCGTAAAATGTCTTGACGCACGACAAAATTGTGCACGTACAGTCTATCTAATGTAAAGTGGCACTTGTCTGCCAAAACAAAAACCTGTATTCGTCGTCCTGAAAAGTTCAACTGCTGTCGACAACCGATTCCGACTGCTTAAACTATAATACTAAATTACATAAAACCGGTGAGAAATCCGGTAGTGCTGTAGTCAACGTATTTTGAAAGTCATTATAACGAGCACGTCCACACATCCCTCAACATATGACTGTCATCTACTCTCTTCAAACCCAAGTGCCAGCTTACGTTAGAAACACTATATAATAAAAAGTAGATGTGACAAAACGTCAATGTGAGCATGTCATATATACGAGGGTGGTCTGAAAAGTTTCCGACCTAATAAAGATACACGACATTTTTTCTGAATTTTTTTTAAATTTTTCAACATAGTCTTCTTGTAACTCTACATACTTCTCCCAGTGATGCTCCCATCTCTTTAACCCGTCCAAATAGTACTCGGCATTTTTCTCTGCAAAATAGTTGTTCGCGAAGGTAATTCCCTCTTCATTTGACGAAAATCTCTGTCCTCCGAGCGCAATTGTTAAATGAAACAACAAAAAGAAGTTGCTCGGGGATAGATCTGGTGAGAAAGGTGGATGATCAAGCAGTTCAAACCGTAATTTGTGGATTTTCGTCATGGCAACCGCTGAGGTGTGAGACGGTGCGTTGTCTTGGTGAAACAGGATTTTCTTTTTCTCCAAATGTGGCCGTTTTTCCACAAATTCTGCCTTTAGCTTGTCAAGCAATGATGCGTAGCATGCTTCTGTAATGGTTTTTCCTTTTTTAGATAATCAATTAAAATAACTCCATGACTATCCCAAAAAAACAGTCGCCATCACTTTCCCAGCCGAAAAAACAGTTTTTGCTTCTTTTTCGAGCCAGTTTCTCCTTTGCAGTCCACTGTTTGGACTGTATTTTTGTTTCGGGCGTATAAAGGTGTATCCACGTTTCATCTGCAGTAATTAATCGGTGCCAAAACTCGGATTTATTGCGCCTAAACTGCGCCAACAGAGCGTTGGAAATGTTCATTCGAACACGTTTTTGGTCTAATGTGAGCAAACGCGGCACCCAACGTGCGGACAGCTTCTCATGCCTAAACGTTGATTTAATATGTGACAAACACGTGCTTTTGACATGTTCATAACCTTTGCTGTCTCTCTCACTTTAATTCGGCGGTCGTCTAGCACCATTTGGTGAACTTTGGCGATGTTTTCGTTGGTAGTTGCAGTTTTTGGACGTCCCGAACGTTCATCGTCTCCCAAGCTCTTACGGCCACGTTTAAATTCAGCTGCCCAAAATTTCACTGTGGTAAATAATGGTGCAGAGTCCCCATACAAAGAATCCAACTCATCTTTCATTTGCGTAGGAGTATTGCCTTTCAAAAACAAATATTTAATGACAGCTCGATACTCTATTTTGTCCATTTTCACAAAAACACTCACATCAACTCACTCAAACGACTGTTACATAACAACTGCCCATCCAAATGGCTGAAACTTTGGTGAGTAACGGTCAGCAGATGAACAATTAAATTCACTAGCTTTTGTTTACGAGTGCTGCCATCTTCACGTAGAGGTCGGAAACTTTTCAGTCCACCCTCGTACTTCCGATAATAATAGAAATGTATTAATCGTCCTATATAAATTCTAATAATATTTACTTACGGAACACTAGCTGATGTAGAAACAGTAGGTTTAGGTTGGTCGTCACCAGAATTCTGTACTCCTGCTGAGTTGTTTCCTACAGGACCTGAAGAGGGTGCTGTTACAGCCGGTGGTAGATCAACACTACAATTTAACAAGAGATAAACAATCTTATAGTTCCAGACTAGTATGTTCTTTTTTGAAACATATTTAGGGAATAAAAATATATTACATTCCTTCTTTCAGTAAAATTATAATCTTGTTATGTGGATTAAATACTAATTTCTTATCCTGATATGGATAACTAATAAAAATTAGGATATAGTAATTTAAGAGTTTTATATAAAAAAATCATAGTTTAAAAATCGCCAATTTTATTTTTGCATGCCATCTTGTTTGGTAACTTGCACGCCTCTCATCATGCGGTCTTGGGTTCGAATCCCTTTCAGACACGGCATATTTTCATACTTTCCTACAAATCATTTCATTTGTTACTGTCTGCATTAGCAGTAATTGCAACACAGTCGGACGCTAAACCAAAAAAAGAACAAAAATTGTATAGTTCACCCTTGCGTCCATTATGTATATTAATAATTACATCAAAAACAGCAATTGTTACATTATTACAATGTGTTAAAAATTAGCTAGTTTTGCAAAAACAATCATAGTCCATCTTGTTTTACACAAAAATGCCACGTTCTTTGGACTAAGGTTGTTTTTGGTCAAAATTAATAATGTTTAAAAAAGGGTATTTTTTTGGTTTCGTTAACTGCCTTGTAAAATGAATCACCTGAAAGTGACAGCATGCAATATGATTTATTGGTTTTTTACCATTTCTCTGTTATATATTGACTTTTATTTGAAGTACGAAAATTGTATATTTTAAGATTGCAGCTTTATAATATGCAATTTAGCGTAAAAATAAAAAACAAAAGTTTTAGTGAATTTAAAATCCAAAAACTTTTATTTCCAGAATTATTTTTGTAACGCTTAGTTTAGCGGTACGAGTAAGCGATTTTATGTTTTTTCCCACGAAAACATGTAAAAAAATCTATTTTTTAATGATTGCAGCCTTAGCACGCATTTTACGATAAACGTGCATATATAATCAAATTTATAGTAAATTAAAACGGTATACTGTATTATACTGTTGAGCATTTTCTCTACAGAGACTAGTTAGCGTGAAAGAGTGATTTTTTTAAGCCAAACTGTGGTTGATTTTGATTTTGCGTTTTTCACTCATATTGAAAATAGGTTATGTTTTTTGTTTATTTCTAATGTTTTATTACTTATGTTAGGTTGTATTGTTTATTATTCGCCTTGGCAAGAGAAATTCGTGTGCTATCACGCATATAAGACTACAGGTATGTCATCGTTTAGATTAATAGAGCATATTAAAATTCTTTAATAACATAAAAAATTAAGTTGGTAAATGAATTATTTTTCTTCGTTAGGCTTTCACATACGAGATATAATATTTAAATAATTACTTACACAACAAGACCGGATGTAATACCATTAGATCGATGGCGTGAATCTGTTCCAAATGTTTGACCAGTTGCTCTCTTGGTTGTCTCTGGGGGTAAATTACCAGCTGGTGCTGTCCGGTCTTCATCAACACTGGAACTTAACAAGAAAAATCTGTGTTTAAATTTTATCAGTGATATATAAGATTGCAGTAGAACAAAATATAAATGCAATCATTCACTGAGAACTCCCACACTACCTTAAAGAAAATGAATAGTCAATGCCCGATAAATTATGTAAAAAATAATATACAGAGGGTAAGAGTTGTTCCGGTTGACATATAACATTTTAGTCGAAGAAACTTTGGGACAAGTACATAAATTAAAGTGTACGTAATTTAGAGGTTCCTAGACGAAAGGATGAAAGAAGAAGTATATGAAAACATTATACCAGAAGAAAGGATAAACTAATGGGGCATGTCTTAAGATATCCAGGCATTGGTCTATCAATAATGGAGGGTAATATTCAGCGAATGAATTGTAGGGGGAGGCAAAGGGTTTAATATTTTAGGCGAATAGCAAAAAAATGTACGGTGTTATAGGTATGTAGATATGAAACGACTTGTGCTAGATAGAACAGCTTGAAGAACTGCATCAAACCATTCCAGAGACTCATGGCAAAACAAATAGTGTACGTTCAGCTACACTATTTTAATAGGCAGTCTACAAGACTTAAGTGGCTTTAATGGCGGCTAACAATTTCGATTAATAAAACAACTGAAAGAAAAAGTGATAATTAACTCCCTTAAACAGATCAAACAAAAGTTCATTGCTTAAAATAAATTTTACTGTTAAAATAAATTACTTACGAAGCAAAAGAGGGTGGAGGAATTTGACTTGGCAATGGATCGCTTGAGCTGACTTTAAATTCTCTATCCCTTCCTTGATTGGTTCTCGAAGGTACTAAAGCACCTTTCTGAGCCTCTATTATTTCATCAACCCTAGAACAGAACGACAAATATCTTTCTTTTAATATTGTCGATGGTGTATTATGATTAAAGTAATTCAACACATATCAAATTAGGTATGCAGTAAGTATTTGAGATGCCAACTTAGATCGTGTTTGTGTGCTATATATTATTCTATAGGGAGAGGTTTGTTTTCATTTTACTTGTTATTC
This sequence comes from Catonia carolina, assembly GCA_035578175.1. Lineage (NCBI taxonomy): Eukaryota > Metazoa > Arthropoda > Insecta > Hemiptera > Achilidae > Catonia > Catonia carolina. The sequence goes on from JAQMRL010000009.1 coordinate 24,595,152, forward strand.
ATTTTCTCACTTTAACATTTTTCAGTGGAGCCATCTACATCACAGAATACAAAACGAAACAGATTTGGAGCTAGGATAGTCATATTTATCATTGAGTGGCAAAATACATACCGATTTAAAAAAAGAAATTTTGGTCATATTTGCTACAATATTTTCTCTTCCAAATATGAATATATAGAAAGAAGTATTGTTTTCATGGTAATGTTTCAAAATCGAGTTTTCACCAAATATACACGTTTTCACACACCTCGAACCCAAAAAAAATGTTTATACTAATTGGTATGTGTGTGCGTGTGCATCCGTGTGTGTAGAGCGGACGCCAAATAAGTTTGTCGGTTTTCTGAAGTGCGCAGAAGTTTTATTTTGGTAATGGAGCACTCATTTGCCTGAAAAAGTAGTGGGGGTCAGTACTGAACTAGCTGTAATTACAGTCACGATAACAGCCAACCTGATAACATTTAGTCTATAATTTGTTGTACTGTACTAGCTGTGATTACAGTCACGATAACAGCCAACCTGATAACTTGATTATCAGCCAACCTGATAACATTAGTCTATAAATTGTTGTAGGTTATAGGCGTAATTGTTGAATATAATGTTTACTATTCAATGTTTTTAACGTTGCTATTAGTTGATAATTTACATCGTTTAGAACATGTGATTTATTAGGTAGTTCAGTATTAAGACACGAAATCTACTGACTGAATCCGAACTTTTTTACTCAGCTACACCGGCAAGCTTATTTGCATCCACTCTATGTTTGTGTGCGTACAAACGTGTGTTTATTTATGTATGTGTGGACAAACTATCTCAAAAATAAATTATCGTACGAAATTGAAACTTGACACTTAAGTTACGTACTACTAGAGGACCCGCGCGAACATTATCAAAATCGGTCGACTGGAAGTAGTACTTTATTCGTGTCATTTTTCCGATTTTCTCAGAAATAGCTACAACGAATTTTTTTTTTAAATTCTCTCATTTACTACATTTTTATGCTGTATATGGTAGGTGCCATGTCTGCTTAAATTCTTAGGGAGACTGTCCTCTCGTAGAAAAAAATGTTTTTTTTATGATTATGGCCGTAGTATGAATTTTAGGCTTAAAGTTTATATAATTAAAGTTGTAGGCCATCTAAAAACCTACAATTTTTATTTGTAACATCTTATTTCTTTGGATAATGCTAAGTTTAACGGTATTTAGTGACTTTCAGGCTTTTTTCGTGAAAATCCGTAAAAAAAATAATTTTTATGATTTCGGCCTTAGCATGACTTTGCTCAAAAAAGTTTGGATCACTTTCAATCTCGTTTTTCAAGTCCTAACACAAATTCAATCGAATGTTTTGTTGATTTTGTTTGAGAAGACGAGGAAGAAATTTAGTGGCAAGATATTTGTAAATCGTCCGTCAAAATTCGCTTGTATAAGCTCCAACTCGCGTATATCTTTAGAAATTTCGTCGATCGTGAAACGACAATTCTCGTTGATTTTTTGGCGGATTATTTTAGGTTTTCATCGTTTTGAGATATTAAAGGGTGCCCAGAACGAACATATCTTCAACATCCACGTCATCACGTTTTAAGCGCCCAAAACACTCGTAATTCCGCGTGCGGCTCAAAGCATTCTCCTTGAAAGCATTCAGTAAGCTTCCGTTGTCGATTTTTCAAGCAGGAAACAAACACACTTTTTGTTCTTTTAAACATTTTTTCTATTTTTCCTATCCTCTATTCCAAAGTTTAGACCATATTAAGGTTATCATTCTAAATGTACGACGTAGTAATGATACTATTTCGTAGCAAGTTTTGAACTTTGGGTTACTTTTATAACAGTCCTAGAGATCTGGTGTTAATTTATTTGAGTTACTACATACAGAACAACTTTTTTATCCCTAAAGTGTGTACATTGCAATCTGTACAACTAAAAGAACAATCTGCAACCCATGATTCAATAGGATGAGTATAATATGTATGACGTGTTAATAAGGTGTAGTCTTGTACAGGCTCAGGCCAACCATTTCTCAGAGGGTATGGTTAATTTAACCCTAACCATCAAAGTACTGATAATCACTGTCTAGTATTGGAATTAGTATAAAAGTAACTATTTTTACTAGGATTTGAACAAGGACCTGTCGTCTTCAAAAATCAGCTGTTAAACAGCTAACTCCCGGCAATACCTTTACCACAAACCAAGGCGAACCAATACCACCACATAGCTTCGATGAACATAAAATAACATTAAACTTAGCGCAATATTTACAGGCTTCTTTCAGAGTATCTTGGATAATTTTTCTTTATTTTTGGTATCTCTTTGAAACAAATCTACCTCTCCATTTATATCATTTCCTGTAGTTGTACATCTGTTAATTGTAGCTATTCTAATTTTTGCGCCTCAGCAAACAACCTGAAACTTCTTAAACCCTCAGAAATGTATTCGAGATAGTTGCATTATTGCTATGTTTTATTTTCATACATAAATTCCGATAATTTACTTACGAAACACTAGCTGATGTAGGAACAGTATGCTGAAGTCGACCGTCACCAGAATCCTGTACTCTTGCTGGTGTGTTTCTTACGGGGCCTAAAGTGGGTGCTGTTACAGCCGGTACTCTACCAAAACTGTAATTTAACAAGAAATTCAAACATAAAACGAAATTGAACTAGAAGTCGTAAAGTTCCAAAACTGGACTTCTCAATTTACATTCATAGGAAATACAAATTTCTTACAGTCCTTCTTTCTGTAAAATTATAATCACGTTATGTATATTAAATACAAATTTGTTATCCTGACAAGGAAACTAATAAAAATTAGGACAGTAGTTTTTTAAGTATTTGAAATATAGTCATGGAAATTTTTGGGCTAAAACATCGATAAAAATACCTGAAAACTTACTCTTAAATTCATAGCAAAAGAATGAAAACACTTTTACCTGTACGAGTTTTTGATTCCAGTGCGATTTAAATATGAAAGGATTAAACTGACAAGTGAAGAAAGTATTATTTAAGAAAGTATTTCATTTCATTAAAAAAAAAAATTACAGTGCTGTTCGTGTCAAAATTGAAATCTCTATTCTTCTTTCACAGCACTGCTAATATATAAATGCTCTTGTTTTATTTTCATCATTGAATTCTTCTATAAACATACGCATACGCACGATTAACGTAATTCAGAACCGGTCCCACAACGACACTATTTCGAAATATTCCGACCACACTAATTTCATTACAGTCTAAAGACAAATAACTAAAAACGACCTAACTCATTTTTTAACTGTGGTCTAATAGTTTCTTAAACAATGGAGGCCCTCCTAACACGCTCCCGCTAGATTTGAACATGGTAGCTTTTTTTGGTGTTCCTGAACTCACCTAAACCCCTACGTCATCACCCACTTCTATGGCTGGTTGCAAGGATGCCAGATGGTACAGTAGAACAGCAATAGAATTTGCCTGGGTATAATGCACTATTATATTCTTATCTTTGTAATTTATCCTTTCACCAGAAAACAGTCAGCAGGCAAGGCGAACCAATACCACCACATAGCTTCGATGAACAGAAAATAACATTAAACTTAGCGCAATATTTACAGGCTTCTTTCAGAGTATCTTGGATAATTTTTCTTTATTTTTGGTATCTCTTTGAAACAAATCTACCTCTCCATTTATATCATTTCCTGTAGTTGTACATGTGTTAATTGTATTCTAATTTCTATTGTATTCTATTCTAATTTTTGCGCCTCAGCAAACAACCTGAAACTTCTTAAACCCTCAGAAATGTATTCGAGATAGTTGCATTATTGCTATGTTTTATTTTCATACATAAATTCCGATAATTTACTTACGGAACACTAGCTGATGTAGGAACAGTATATTGAAGTCGATCATCAACAGAATCCTGTACTCCTGCTGGCGTGTTTCTTATTGAGCCTAAAGAGGGTGCTGTTACAGCCTGTGCTCTATCAAAACTGTAATTTAACAAGAAATTCAAACATAAAACGAATTTGAACTAGAAGTCGTAAAGTTCCAAAACTGGACTTCTCAATTACATTCATAGGGAATACAAATTTCTTACAGGTCCTTTCTTCTGTAAAATTATAATCATGTTATGTATATTAAATACTAATTTTTTATCCTGACAAGGAAAACTAATAAAAATTAGGACAGTAGTTTTGTAAGTATATACAACCATATCTTCTCCTATGAGAATACTATTGTGTATTTGAGACGTCTTCTAACTTTTGATCATTGTCATCCAAATATATTAAACTACGTGGGTGATACACCCCACCCTTATCTTACTCCTCTAATAATAAATTATTTCTTCACGTTGGAGTTCTCCATTGCTTTTATCCTTCTGGTATATTTGTACAGACTTTGGACTGCTTTTGCGAAATGAGAAGGATATCCAGCATCTCCAAATATTCCCCGTAATTTTATTCTGCTTTCCATTATAATTTTTTCCCTTGTATATTTAAATTTCACTTGGCTGTTTTAATATTCGTTGTTTCAATTTAGATTTTCAATAGAGAAGTTACTTTGAAGTAACTTTTCAATGCGTTATAGATATTTTTTATAAGAATGTATATACGTTTACATTAATTACTTACATGTCAGGGACGGGTGGAAGACCAAAAGGTTGGTGGTTGTTAGATGGTTGGGATCCAGAATTCTTATATCCTGCTGGCTGAATTGCCATAGGTTCTGAAGTGTCTACCTGCACTGCCGATTGTTCATCAACACTGTAATTTAAATGAAACGACTTGGTTTAGTTTTAACAGTGACTTGTGATTGGTAAGTGACCGGGAATGGCAACTTATAATAAAATTCGGGACACCGTGTTTGAATTAGTAGACAACTTCTGGTACCTGGGACGTATGACAATCACGGTTTTCTTGGCTTCATTGTGGAAAAATAAATGCTGCAAACCTTTTTGTCTTCCTGTACTCTGGGTTTTGTATTGAGAGTAAAAATAAATTACATATCGACTGGTATTAACAGAATACCTGTAAAGTTTTCTCATCGTACCTTGAGGTCTTATGAAAACCGCGTATAAAACGGGAAAAGTATAAACGTGAACGTATTAAACGGATTTTAATATATTACTGATACGTAGTCTATTATGGATACCGGATAATTGAATTACCAAATCAATTACAAGGTAATTGGGTAAAGTCGTATTTGAAAATTAAAAAGGCAAGACCGGCCAAACTTCATTAGGAAATGACTACTGTAACTTAACTTTGAAGTTTCAGTTTTGTACGATGTTCCATTTTTGAGATATGTTGTGTCTCAATTCTCACACACACACACATACACCAATTGCTAGAAACATGTTTTTTGGGTTCAGGGGGTCTGAAAACATATAGATCCGGTGAAAACCGATTTCGAAAAATCGACATGAAACCAATACTTCCATTCCTATATATACTCATATAGGCAAGAGAATGTAAAAACCTCATGTAGGCAAAAATTTGTAAAACATGTCAGTTACAAATTTGTTAACGTTGTATAGAAGCACTATGGTTTTAAACACATTTAACTTAACGCTAGTAAGTACCAGTGTTACTCGTGACAAATACTTAATTACTTGTATTATTGGCGGTGTATCAATAAGTATTGTCAAGAGTCATACATTAATTTGTTTAGTTCAAAAATAACGTCTAATAATAAGTATATTAGCTACTACTATCGGTTTCATAATTTTTATACATCCGAGTTTGAGCCCTTGCATCTTCAAAACCATGAGTCGGATTTCAACATACTTTTTTTTTAACTTTTGAGACCCCATAGGATCACTTCAGCTCAAATTTAGGTTTGTTCCAGGGTTGGGTTTCTGCAAGAAGCACCTTCTCTTGAGACCGCCTTCCCTTCGTTTGGCCCACACTTTCTTAAGACGCTCCGATCTTTGTCTCCGGTCTTCATCGGTAAACACCCTGTTGTATACTCTCCTGGGTCTTGGCGCAAATGTTATCATGTTAGCCTTGACCAGTCGGTCGTACTCTATTGATTTCGTTAGTAGGTCCTCTTTAGTGATCTTAAGTTCAGCTCCTTAAGGCCACGTGTCGCTTTCTCTTTTAAAGCTTACACAGACTCAAATCTTTTCCCTTTTAATGCAGATTTCACCTTAGGGAACAGGCAGAAGAAAATAACATGTGATGGAACGTGGTTTTTACTTATGATCCGAAAACGAAGCCTCTATCCATGCACTGGAAGAGCCGAACTTCACCGAGAGCCAATAAAGCTCGAATGAGCAAGTCAAAATTTAAAGCAATGATGATTGATTTTTTTTAGCCATGGAATTGTGTACCTTCACTGGGTTCCTGAAGGTCAAACAATTAATCAATATTACTAATTTGAGGTACTTTCTAATCTACGTCAAAGAGTAAGGAAAAAAACGCCCCGAAATGTGGAAGGACAAATCACGGGTTCTCCACCAAGACAATGCGCCAGCTCATTCCGCGTTATCTGTCAAGAGGTCCCTAGCCAAGTACAGCATCTCAGTGTTAGTACATCCACCTTATTAAACAGATCTGGCACCATATGACTTCTACCTTTTTCATTAAGTGAACTCTGCATTAAAAGGGACAAGATTTGAGTCTGTGGAAGCTGTAAAAGAGAAAGCGGCACGTGTTCTGAAGGAGCTGACAGAAGATGACTTCCAGCACTATTTCCAACAATGGAAAATTCGCATGGAGCGTTGTAGGGATAGAGAAGGAGTGTATATTGAAATTGACAATCAGTGATTATGTGTGAAATATAAATAACATTTTAAACGTCAGTCTCGTTATTTAATAGTCATCTCGTATATCACATTAATCCCTATTTAATTCTGCGTTGAACGCTTAGAACCTGAAATTTTTATTTTTTTTAAGTGATATTGACATTAGAAAAAAATAGTACCCGTTTATGGAGACATTTGACGTTTTATACAAACTTATTAGCCACACTTAACCTCTAGTGGCTTTATTAAGTAAAACGAGGAGTGAGGTGGTTTATTAGTACAATGACACTATTAAAATTTTTATTTATTAACAATATACTGAACCCTTGCTATCTCGGTAACCGCTCGATCGTTCGGCCCGGGCAAACTATCGTTTTATTCAGCGTAAAAAACTTAGTACAAAAATGTTAATTACATGAAACATTGATTGGCCAATGTTTTTGTAGAAGTTTTATAATTTTGAAAAACAGACTTGGTAATGCGAGGGGTGGGCACTACTATCCATTTTGCTTGAATCTGACTGTCTACCTGAGTTGACAATGCAGTCTGTCAATTCAGGTAGACAGTCCAACAGGATGTCACGTAGACAAACTAGCAACATGGATAGTAACACCCACCCACTCGATCGTTCGGCATGTGCAAACTATCGAGCTGGCCCGTGCCGAACGATCGAGCGGTTACAGAGATAGCAAGGGTTCAGAATATTGGTAATAAATAAAAATTTAAATAACTTCCGATTTTTAAATTTCATACACGCCGTAAGAATATAATTTTCTATAATGTGTTAAAATTTCTAACTTTTCGGTCAAATACTTATCTAGTTACACGCCTCTAAACGCATAAAATTCGTTGTATATTGAAATCCGAGTCATAGTTTTGGAGATGCAAGGGTTCAAACTCGGGTGTCTATGATTATGAAACCGATAGCAGATGTCAATTTTAAAAGAATGTAATTATCTATTCATTTCTAATCTCACTAAATATAAGATAGTGAAATACTGCACTTCATACGATAATTTTATTCCACGTTCTTTATATTAAAAAGAAATAAAACTTTTTTGTAGTCTTGGAACTAGTAGATTGAGTACAAATAATTAAACAATCCACCTGCCTGTTATGTGCGAGTAATATATAGTGTATAATAATTAAATTTCATATCGTGTGGTTTAGGTCATTAACTGAAAATTTGGTTTGAACCTCTAGAGGCTTTGCTAAGTAAAACAAGGAGTAAGGTGGTTTACAAATGCCTCCCTCACTGACTGTAAAAGTATGATTTTAAACATGCCAGGCCCTTTAAAAAGCTTCTACTTTCCACCTTATAAATGCCTGTTAAGACTGTTTTTACTAACATATTATTAAGGCTATATTAAAAACAGAAAATAATAACTGTTTTATAGCAAAAATAGAACATCGGGTTAACGGAAAAAAGGACAAATACCAACAGTAAACAAATGCTAAGAATATGGGCTCCAAAATGAGCTTTCAGATAATATTAATGTCTAAAGTCACTTTACCTAATCCATAATTGACTCTATGAGGCAGAAAAAGTACTTTCTATATTAGTTCAATTGTTTTTAGCAAAAACGCTTTTACTTTCGAATTTTTTATAATTTGAATTTTTTATAATTTTTTATGAAATGGGGAACTTTTGCTATTGAAGATGAGATTCAATTTATGACAGTGTTTTCATAAGAGGACGCCTTCCATTTTGGTTACAGAAAACTGGACTTTATATTTTACTATAATCAATGCACATCTAGATATTAGCCATCCATGTTCTCACTTTAATAAAGTGGAATCGCTAATATTTTATTTAAATTCATTTAAAGTCGAAAAATATACTCACAAAGGAGGAATTTGTTCAAAAGGTTCTGATGGTAATTCATTTATTGGTGTTAAAGGTGCTAACCCACCGTTTCCGCTCATATGTCCCTGTAAACTGTTTTTATCATATTAGTTTGTTTTAAAATATAATTACCTTCATAATTTTTAATTTTGTAACATTATACCATACTGTTTTTCAGCGTTTATGAGCTCTGAACGTACGATATGGCCCATACCCACTTTGTAGCTAGCCAATCACTTGCTAGTAATGTTGCTAACATTATACTATACGTAATATTTGTCAGAGTTTATGAGCTCTGAACGTATGAATTGCCCCCTACCCACTTCGTAGCTAGCCAATCACTAGCTAGCAACGTTGCCAATACTTGCTCTCTGTTATATATTTTGTTAGCCATTTTTTTGGTCTTTCAATAACAATTAAAACCTATGAACAATACAACCAGATGATTATATTAAAAAGCATTGCATGTTAATGTGGTCTGTAATCGACGTGTTCAGTACGAGATGCTAGACACAAGTGAAATACTTTGGGTCTTATACGCATGCACGCGTAATGTTTGCCAGGCTGATACGTTCGTATAATCTGACAACGCTGGCAAACGTTCTGATTGATCTAAACGCGTGGAACAATTGAGTTCATTTGTAACTTTGCAACGGCTTGTGGGTCGGATGAATGGATAGGTTACACATCACCGGTGAAGAGCATTATAGAAATGGTTGATGGCGTATATTTTTACTTTTTCTAGCCTTGTATGAATATATAGGAATGAAAGCATTGTTTTTATGTAGATTTTTCAAATTGAAATTTCAATAGATTTCACCTTGAACCCAAAAAATAAAAATTCGTTATTGGTGTGTGTGTGTGTGTGTGTTTGTGTGCGTGCGTGAGTGCGTGCGTGTGTGCGTGTGTGTGTGTGAACAAAGTATCTCAAAAACGAATCATTGCACGAAGTTAAAACTGAAACCTTAAGTCAGATACTAGTCGAAGACCCAACCAAACATTTTCATCAAAATTGGTCAACTGGAAGTAGTAGTTTATTCGTGTTCTTTTTCACATTTTTGTGATTTTCTCATAAACAATTCGTATGATGCTTTTTAAAATCACCTAATTTACTATATTTTTTATGCTTTATAAGATATGGTAGACGCTATGTCTGCTGAAATTCTTGGGAGGGCTGTGCTCCAGTAGAAAAAATGCTTTTTCTTAAGATTGCGGCGACCCGAATATGCATTTTAAGGCAAAAGTGTACATAATAACAGTTGTCAAACATTAAAAATATACAACTTTTATTTAACATATTTTTGTAAAGTTCTTAGTTTTAAAAGTTTATAATAAAACTTGTTAAAATTTAAATAACTCAGATTTAAAGCATTTCGCGCTATAGAGCCTAGTTCAGCGTTAAAGAATGATTTTCCGTATTACTAAGCCAAACTAAAGTTGGTTATCATTTTGCATCATTCACTCATGAAATAAAATAAGGTTACGTTTTTTTAAGGTTAGTTTTCGTTTATTTCTAATGTTTTATTAATAATGTTAGGTAATACTGTTCATTATTGGTATTGGCAAGAGAAAGTCGTGTGAGTGTTTTACACAAGTTTTTTAGAATAATTCCCACGATATTAAAACTTTTAACTAAATCGTTGAATTATTGTTGTCATATTAACATAGTTTTAATTGAAACCAATAGTATTTTACATCCACTCTGTGTTTCTTGTTAGAATCAGCGTCAAAATTGATTTATGGGTAAAATGTATACTCACCCATGACCAGATGTCCCGTCTATTGGAGAACCAAAGTCGTCATAATCTGATGGGAATGATGGCAATGAAGGTGGATTAGCTGGTGTTGAGGGAACCACTATTGCAGGCGCCGGGATTCTGTCTTGGGAACTCAGTCTTCTAAATCTGTTTGGAATTGCAGGTGCTGGCGGGGCTAAGCTTGTGGATAAGACATTTGGAACTCGTACGAAATTGTCACTTTGAAATCTGTTCCGAATTTCAGGTGCTGGCGGGGCTAAACTTGGGGATGAGAAATCTGGAATTCGTTCGACATTGCCACGTGAAAATAGTGGTGGTGGAGGTGGTACTGAAGGTGCCATAATGAATTGATCTGAGGCAATGCAATCTTCCCTAAATAAATAAATAAAAAAACGTTTATAAATTGAATAATTATTTTTAAGGGGGAGGAGTCAGTCTATTTCTAGGCAAAAAATTAAAATAAAAAAATTAGAAGTTTTTGTGTTACTTTGTACTCTGAGATGTGCTGATTTCATACATGCAATCGGTTTTTAAATTCACCAAGTAGAAAGTAATGAAAATGTAGTTTTTATTAACGTATGTCATAAAAAAAGTAAATTTTTTGATGGAAAAATTATATTTTTTCATATTCGAGTACCTCCGTTTAGAAATGAGATAAATGGCTGATAATTTTTGCGTTCAGATATTTTAAATACGTGCTTTTGCTCAATCAGTTGTAATAATATCATGGTAGCAGTGCATAAACAGAAGAGGCAAGAATCATCTGGTGTTGCGTTTGCTGAGTACGTTGAGATAAGCGGTGTATTTTTTTCTTAATATATTTACTAGCTGTGATAAATTTGATATAACTGTGACTTTAAAATTTAAAAAAATGCTATAATTTTACTTGTATAAACGATAATTTAATGATTTTTTTTCAAAATGTACAGATATTATTGCTCTATGATCTGTAGATAGGATGATTTAAAATATGGTACATAAGTAATATTTAAAAATTCAAAATTGAAGGGATGAGAATTATTTGTGATTTAAAAACTTTTATGACTTTTTATTGTTCAAAAAATTACCCAAAGTATTAATATTTACAGATCATAGACCAGTCTTTTTTCTTTAATTTGAGACGATAACCAATAACCTAGAATATGTAGTTTTTAAAAATCAATGTTTCTAGCGAAACACTGTTTTATGCTTCTGTCCTTAATTAAGGGTTGAAAATTATTATTTTTTTATATACTGTTATATGGAGGTTTATTTACCTTAAAATAGCTGTTAATTTAAATAAAAATTAGTTGATTAACTGTTACTTACAACAAAAACTTTTTTGGGTTGACTCCTCCTTTAAAATCTAATTCTATATTTATATTTATAAGAGTATTGTATAAAAATAACACCTGTTGTTTTTTTTGTACGAGATATTCTCAGAAATAAGTAAATTTATACTGATGTCAAAAATCATTTCACTATTGGGAAGCACAGAGCTTCCTGAGCAACATAAAATATACGGCGTCACGTAATTTTTACTTTGCTTATATTTTATGAATACATAAAAATGAAAAGTATTGTTTTCATGTTGATTTTTTGAAATCGAGTTTACATCGAATATACACATTATCAGAGCCCCTGAAAACAAAAAAACATGTTTCTGACGATTGGTCTGTGTGTGTGTGTGTGTGTTTTGAACAAAATATCTCAAGAACGAAACATCATACAAAGTTGAAAATTTAAAACCTTAAGTTAGGTATTACGAGAGGTCCGACATGAACATTTTCATCAAAATCATTGAACCGGATTTAGTAGTTTATTCAAGTCATTTTTCAACTTTTTGCGATTTTTTCAAAAAGCGGTTCCTACGATGTAAGATTCCCTCGATGTTTAACCTAACTGTACAAACTCTGAACAAAAAATGAATTTTAAAATCTTTTAAAATTCTAAAATTAATTTGAGAAAATTTTTTCAATGGTAATAAGGTTGTGAAAACTGCTCTAGAAGAAGTGCTTTGTTAGAAATTCTTACGCTTAACAATAAACAAAAATTTATAATTTTGGAAATGGCATAATAAGCAAGTTACGAGGTCTGTTCAAAAAATAACCGAACTTTATGAATTACGCACTAATGCAGATATTTATCGACGTGCGGTTGGTGGCACACTGTTCCACGTCATTCCTTTTGTGAACACATTTTCTTGGATTGTTGATATCTCATTTAATTTTCGTGTTGTTCTGTTTTTAGTACGACGTGTTTAAGTGCTAGTGACGATTTTTGTAATGTGCGAAATTTGGGAGCAAAGGTGCAACGTGAAATTTCGCGTGAAGCTGGGGAAACCTTTCACAGAAACATTTCAACTTTTGAAACAAGCTTAAGGAGATGATTCTCTGAGTTGTACGCATTGTTGTAAATAGTTTTCCCAATTTGAAAGTGGTCGCCAGTCAATTAAAGATGACCCTCGACCTGGAACGCCTTTGACTTCAACTGATGGCACCCTCGTTAGGAAAATCCATAATCTGGTGGGTGTAAATCGCCGATTGACTGTCAGAGAACTTTCAGAAGAGGTTGGCATCTCAATTGGATCGTACCATGAAATTTTAACTGAAAAATTGAACTTGCTTTGTGAGTTGCAGCAAAGTTTGTTTCCCGTTTGATGACCGAACAGCAAAAATACCATCGTGTGGTAGTTTGTCGGCAACTTCTTGAACAAGCCAATGATGATGCAACGTTCAGGTAAAGGATCATAACAGGAGACGAAAACTGGGTTTACGGCTACGGTATTGAGACAAAAGTGCAGTGTTCACAACGGGTTGACAAAAATTTCACATTACAAAAATCGTCACTAGCACTTAAACACATTCGTACTAAAAACACAACACAACGAAAAGTAAATGAGACATCAACAATCCAAAAACATATGTTTAATAAAGAAAGACGTAGAGTAGTGTGCTGCCAACCGCACGTCGCTAAGTATCCCTGTTTGCGCGTAATTTAAAAAGTTTGGTTATTTTTTGAACAGACCTCGTATGTATGCAAGTTTGCCTTTACGCAACACGCTCGCTGTGAGTAGTGCACAACTATAATCTATCTATTCTAAGAGTACTCCGTGCGAGGCAAGCGCCTATAGGATAAAAGTTTTACACTAGTTAGCGCGTATCTACCTTTCCGCCTGACAATTATCTTGTACTACGTTCCATCATTAAAATTTCTACATCCAGCTAAAATAAATATTATCCTTTAACCGCTTTTAATTATACCGTTCAAAATGCTTGAAATTATTGTAGTTTCATAAAGAGACTCCTTAATTAATTATTTTAACCATTACCTACATTTAACAAAACAATTTTTGTCTACTTTTTAATAATTACCGCTTTTTTTCAAAAACTCAACACATTCACTATCACGCATGTTAACAAAACACAGCTTACAAAACTTTTCAACTTCAGTCTACGAAGAAAATCGAAACGAACCGATACAATACCAAAAGATAACTGATGAAACTAAAAATAAGTTAAACACGGGCAAGTGCAAACAGTTGTATTAAACTAGTCACAGATATTAATTTTAATGATACGAAATAAACGATCTGAAATGATAAACAACAAATCACTGGAATTGTTTACTCTCCTGTTATAATTCAAGCGCATTAGTCTTACCTTACTTGTGACCAAAAAAAACTGAATCTATAATAAAAACCTACTAACCATAAATAATAATGAAATAATAGTAAATAATGTTACGAAAAATAACAATGAAGAGTAACAATAGTACAAGTTTTAGTTATTAATGGTAAACTAATGTTCGATTTATAAACCATTTTCTAACAAATGAATTGAACGTGTTTTTATTATATTAAGTTTAGAGCGAATAATTTAGTGTTGTATGGAATTTTGTTTTTGATCATGCTGTGCGTATTTTTAATTAATACGCATGCTCACTTGTATTGGTGGTTGCCTACGTCGGAGTACTCTTAGTGTAGACAGACTTTAGACGAACTTTTGTCAACTGATCCCCTCCACTAGAAGGCTTACGAGAGAGAATGAATGTGAGGGATTCATCGTTTTTGTCTCCTGCGCAGTAGAGTTCATATTAAGGAGGTTCTTTTATTTGTACACGCATTATAGTAGGCTACCTAATATTAGTTTTGTCATCATTATATTACTTTAAAAGCAGAATTTGTTCCAATGCATTTTAAAAATGGAGTTCTACCAAAGGTATTTAAAAACATTTTACGTGGTTGCAATAATTACACGATTTGGATTCTATAAAAAAATTTAAAATGTAAATTGCTAAAAACCGTAACGAGATATTGTGAAGTAAACAAAAAAATAATTAAAGTTTCTAGGGTTCTAGTATTTCTAGAGGTGACATTGCGAAATTCTGTTTGTTTTGAAAGGTCGTTATGGTGACAGAAATATTTTATTTATGTGCATATCTTGTTTCATAAATAATACTGGTAAAAATTATCCCAAAAAAAAAAGACTAAAAAATGGTAATCTAATTGTGAAATTAGTTACAATAACCTTTATTACCTCTGTTTTATCGGTTTAATAGTAATAGGTACGTTTTACTCTGTTATACTCACTTAACTAGAGTGTTTGCATCTTTCACTGTAAAATCTGGACGCTGGAAGAGTAGTCTGTTGTACCTAAAGCAATAAAATTATTTATTTAGTGGTTGAAACTTAGCTAAATACCGACATCTGAACAAAGATCATTTCCCATTGTTCACATTAATTCACAATCAAAAACAACACTTTTCAATAATTATTTTATTGAAATACAATATTGATTGTAACATTATATTATTCATTTTAAATTACCGAGTGTCTCAAAATGATGTATACACAGTTTGAACGGACGTATTAAAGAAAACATATATTTATTTACTTTTTTATTTATTTAACGTCACATCAACTGTAAGGTCATTAGCGACGACGTTGGGGTTTTACTGTGTGAGAATGAAATGATTTTTTTGTAACGTATGAAAATATGCCGTGCCTGAGTGAAATTCGAACCCAGGACCGCATGATGAGAGGCGAGCACGTTACCAACTACGCCAATGCGGCCAGCGTAAAAAAACATTTAGTTATATGATATTCATGTTGTCTTGTATTATAAACTTATAAAAAATTAGCTAAAAAAAAACATTAGCTAAAACAAAACGTTCAAAACAACGTTCTTCGAACGTTTTTCTTGTTGCTGTTTACAGTCTGTTGGTGTACCGTGTTCAATCCCCGTCAGGTCTGATCTTCTTTAATCATTCATTGTTATCTATTCGTCCCTCCTTTCAACGTCAGCATTATTAACTACCCACTACTTTGACAAAACGAAGTAGTTGGACGTAAAATAAAAGCGAGATCTACTGTCTGTTTAAAACTTGATGGCCACCGGCAGAGGGGAGCAATATGCGGATTGTAAAACCATTTCATAAAACATAACATAATTTTTTAAGCAACTGAATGTCTTCGGAAAAGACGAATTTTTATAAAACAAAGTAATCAAACAACAAAGTATTTCAACAAAGGTACTCAACAAAGTATTTAGCATGTTTTGTGTTTTTTGTTGTTTTGATTTGAAAAACCGTATTTTTTCATATACCCCGTCATTGTTCAACAACCTAAATCCTGAATCCTGGTTGAGAGGGCTAAGAAGCCCTATGATGGCGACATCGTGTTAAGAAACACCTGGTCGCTCGGGGAACAATATAACAGAATAATTGCAACCTCAAGAAATTTAGGGGGAATTTTATAGTTTAAATAGGAAATAGGATTCTGGTTCTTGGGACATTGGAACTGGGACTTGAAAGGAGGTAATGTATTTTTAGAAGTTATTTGTGGAAAATTTAAATTAAGGGACAAGTGGATTTAAGAGCGGCTATTTTATTTTATTTTATATTTCAGTGGCCTTTTTCAGTTTTGTGGGAGTCCTATTATCTTGGGGAGGGGAAGGCATGCATTGTACTGAACGTGGACGAAAGGTATAATTTAAGGTAGGGGTTAGTTTATGATTTCAGGAGAGACGGAAAGGGTAGAGTTTGGCATAATCACCGGCCTTTTTATTTTCTGAGTGTTTACTAATTTAAAATGGCGGCTCTTTTCACCGTAGTGGAGTGACTATGCATAGGAACATGGGGACAACTACCAACTGGGGGGAGTGAGTCATACAAGTAGAAGGGGCATGGGCATATAAGAGGAAATACAGGGCAGAATAAAAATGTGGCAACTCTAAATTTTGTTAAGTGGGTCATACTGGAATTTAGATAAAGTCGTGAAATGGTAATGGCATAGAGACTTCAGGTGGATGTGGGCGTCGGTACAAGTCCTGGATGATCTGGGGTCCGTCAGTTTTCCCAGCGTCGTGTAGCCGTTTCGAGGTATTGTAAATAAAGTCCTCCATAGAAGGGAAGAGAAGGTGTTCGTGTATGATGCGATTGGATATAAGATAGTGGAACTGTGTGATGCACCGGAGGACTTTGTTCTGGTATGCTGAAGTACGTCTTTTGTTGGACTTGGAGAGAAAGGGCCACTATACCGGTGACCCGTACAAAAGGAAAGGACGTAGGATAGAGGAGTACATCAGAAGTTTCAGTTTTGAGGAGTATGCAGTAGAGAGGAACAAAGGGATGAGTAAAGCGAACAAGGCTCTACCCTTGCTAACAACTAATGGTTGTTCAACAACCATTTCACGGATTAACTTAAAATGTGGCAGGTTTGTTCTGTGATAATTATGGAAAACGATGATGCAATAAAATTTAACAGAAAATCATTACTTTTTAAGTTACGAGGACAGGTTTTTCTTCAAAAATAAAACTTTTACTACATTATACATTGTCTCATTAAGCGTGTTTCCCGAAATAATTTTATAAAACAAAAATATGCAAAGTACTTTGTTTTATAAAAATACGTCATTTCTAAAAAAATTTAGTTACTTTAAAAAAAAGAAATGTTTTCTGAAATGGTTTTACTATTCGCATATTACTCCTCTCTGCCGGAGGCCATCACGTTAGAGACAGAGAGCAGGTGTTTTTAAATCAAGATACGCAGCGCTTTGTTATTTTCGGAAGCGTAGTTACTTATTTTACATAAATAAATAAATTTACTATTTATATAGAGCAATGAAAATTGATAGCCTATTTTGAAGATGAACTCACACAAATCTGTGTGTAATGTAACTGTAGGTAATTTAATTATTCGCTACAGAGCAATAAAAATTGAAATGAAGAGTAAATCACAATTGGAACGCTCCGCGATGGTTAACTACTAAGGTGACTTTCTTTCGTTTTTGTCAATGTGACCGAGAACGGGTGTGTCGTGTAAGGTTAGGCAGTAGTGAAAGGCGTAGGGTACAGAGCTTCGGAATGAATAACAGCGGTACGTAGACCTACGTTTATTGTTCTGTTTATTTTGTTTTCTAAAATATTGTTATCTTTATTTTTATAAAATTGGTAATAACTCCGATATTTTGCATAAAAATGAAAAACTTTACGTAATCAATCTTATTTTTCTCTAATCGTTTCGTAATTTCGATTATATAACATTTTTTGATAGATAGACTTTTAACGGAGATTTTCGCAGGTTTTTGTTTACCCCTCCCTCTGAAATCCCCCATCCCTTTGTCATATTAAAAGAATGTATAGCCTATTTTCATTTCGATAATTCCAGAACCTAAACACCGAAGTTCATTGAATTTGGTTCAGCGGTTCTTGCGTGATGCCGTAACATACAAACAGACAAACAGATAAACAGACAAAAATTTAGCTGAACTTATTTCCGGTGATTACTCAGTAGATTTGGCGTAAAAACAAAATTTGGGGTATTTTGAAAAATTGTACAGACAAAATCACAATTTTATTTATATACGAGGTGTGGCTATTAAACGAGCTATTATTCACTTCTTTGCAATTTCCTTAAAAAAGGTTTCGTTAATTTTTTTAAATTCCTCATTTACCACAATTTTTTCTTTACAAATAGGGGTGGCAAAACGAATGAGTCTGTTGACTTTCTTAAGGGAGGGGCTGTACTCCCGTATTAAAAACTGTATTTTATAATTACGGTATTAAATTTAGGGGAAAATGTACATAATTAAAGTTGTCAGAAATTAAAATACGTACAACTTATATTTTAAGATTTTTTGCTGAGTTAAGCGTCAATTAGTGATTTCCCTATTTTTAAGTCCTATAAAGGTAATTTTTATTTTGCGTCATTCAGTTATGATTAAAATATTAGATTATGTTTGTAATTTTACACTGTTTATTAATAATTAAACGTAAGTTGTTTTTCGTTATTTACAATATTAGAATATTTATTATCAAGATAAAGTCGTGTGAATTTTTAACACCAGACTTAATTAATTTCGTTAATTATCCATTAAATAACCTCTTTATATGTAATACGTTTCATCAATGACATTCATTATACTTCCTGCGGTAGACCGACATCTCTAACTCGTTCAGCCTTTTACCTGCTTCATGAAGCTCCATAATTGTAAACCATAAAATGATACAGAAAATAAAAATAACCAGGGTAGAAAAACCATTTTTCGATTAAAATTTTCACTGCTTACTACCAAACTATAATTTTAAAATGTTATAAAGTTGAAAAAATTCTCACTCACCCTAAATAAATATTCAAATTCGTCATTACCGGAAGTTCCCTGAAAATGTTATACCAGAGATTAATTTTCATTCAAAATAAATTAAAGATGCATTCTTTTAGGCTGAATTTTTTTTTGTTTTGTTTTACCCCAGACTGTTTTCCTTGTTATTGCTACTACAGCCGGGAATGGGTGATAAATGGAAAATGTCAGTCGTGACTGGGAATTAAACACGGAACCCTATGCGTAGAGGTCAGTTCCGCTGACCCCGACATCATTGGGAGGTTTGGCAAACATTCTTTAATAATATGATTTGATAGGTTTCATTAATAAATATAAAACTAAATAAATCTTAATGAACTAGAGACTGCAGATGAAAGCGGAGCACAGTGACCTAGATCACAGCACAGACCAATTGGCTTTCGTCAATCGTATCCTGCGTTGTCACGTTCTGGTCCCGCTGTGGATGACAGCCTAATAAAAGGCCAGCTGGATTTCAGTGGAACAGTGTGACTTACCGAAGGAGCAATTTCACATCCGACCTTGGCTGTTATTGGTTAGACCTCATCTGCAGTCTTTAGTTAGTTCGGGTATAATTGCTTTTTTCTAATTTTTTTTTTAGCTTTTATTTGTTATCGGGAACTGTACATTGTTCACAACTACCCAATTTGATCGCTGCTTTTTGCTTTATTTTTTTTGCCGTGGATTTGACATGAGTTTGAACAGGGACCCCCAGTAGAGTTTGCTCATGGATGGCTGTCAACTGGTCACCATACAAAGTCGCTTGCCTAACCGGTGTTACTAAACAAATAATAATGACTTTCTACCAGCTGACTGACTAGGCTGGTCCGAAGGCCATTTCTAAATTTAAAAAATTATTTCATATTGGATGCACACTGATATTGCATATCAGTGATTCTCAACTTAAAAATGGTTTTTTTTACGATTGCGGCCTTAATATGCATTTAAGCGCAAAAGTGTATTATATAAAAGTTGTAGAAAATTCAAAATCCTACAAATTGTATGTATAACATTTTTTTATAACGCTTAGTTTAGTGATTTTCTGTTTTTCTTCTCGAAAATGTGTAAAAAAATCGATTTTGTTAAGATTTTAGCCTTTGTATTCATTTTACGACAAAAGTATATATAATCAAATTTATATAAAATTAAACGATCTACAACTTTTAATTAAAGCATTTCCCTCTACAGAGCCTAGTTTATCGTGAAAAAGGGATTTTCTGTATTTTTGAGCCAAACTGGTTGATTTTCATTTCGCGTCTTTCACTCATGATTAAAATTAAGTTATGTATATTGGGGTTAGTTTTTTTGTTATTTCTAATGTTTTATTACTCATGTTAGGTTACATTGTTATTTATTTGTATTGGCAAGAGAAAGTTGTGTGAGTGTTTTACACCAGATTTTTTATGTAATGTGTAATATCACGGGAATAAATAAATTATTATTATTATTATTATTATTATTATTGCAGCTCTTTCATTAACTTATCACTTCAATTTACTAATCAATTTGGACCGGAACAGTCATGTTTACTTCTCCGTAGTTTATGAAGGAGAATAAACCGTATAAATATAAGCAAGTCATGGGAAACATTAGGGAAACATCGGAAAATTCCATAAACAAGGAACTGTGTTCAGTAGAACTTTATGTGATTTGAGAGTGATATCGGCTATTAAACAATAGGTTACAGCTTGCTACCTACTCACCACAAGCAACTGAATGAAGAATCGAAGTAATTCAAAAGAAGTTGTTCCTTTTTTCTTTGAAGAGCCAATGTATTTCCCGGTAAAGTTTCAAAGTATGTTGTTACTGAATTTTTTACCAATTTTAAAAGCACGTTCAGAAAATTCTCTTCCCTTAAACAAAATATACAGCATTCGTCATAAAAAAGAATTTTAAAATAAATCATGGAGGTTTTAATAATAATATTTTAAACATTGTTAATAACATCCTAGCGTCATTATCAACAGAACTCATTAAAAAGAGCTATTTATTTTTTTTATAATTTTTCTCGATGACTAAATTTTAAGGAATTGTTTATACAGTCAATTCCGGATCATTGGGGCTCATCGGACGGGAGCATTTTGGCCCAAATTAATGGCTGGCCCTAGTAAACGAATTCGTAAACTGAGGCGTATACGATACTGTATTTTATTAAAATTATTACACACATAAATTTTACATGCAAGTTCTTTCCATATACTCACGAAAAGAGAAAAGGGTATCAGAACAATGATTAACTTTTTAGCAAAACCTTTTGTTTTGGTTTTAAGCATTGGACCATTGACATTAACACCTTGCGATGTTACAAAGACGAAACATTCATTCAACGCTTTTTGACAAGTGGATCCTTCCTTCACGTTTACTTTTCTGGGATGTTCCATGATTTTTCAATGCCGATTCTTGGCATATTTTATTTTCTTGGAGCACGAAACAAGCTATCATAATTTTTGGTACACCAAATAGTTCCGATAGTTTACGTTGGCTTAAGTTAGGTGGATACGTTTTTATGTTGTAGAGAAGCTTTATTCGTTCTCACAGTCATGTCGTTACGTGGCATTTAAGTCACAAAGACGCTGATGGTAGGTACTGTACTGTAAGCCTACTCATAAAACTATTAACAAAATGTCTGAAACGAATGCGAATTAAAAAAAACATAAAAAATTATACCTGCAGATAACAAAACAACCAGACTCGGAAAACAGTGTGTTACAGTAAACTCATGAAATCACAAAAACTGATGAGAAGCATGGAATTACGAACGTTCAATGTACGTATGAGAAGTGACAACTAACCATAAGTTGCAAGGAGGCTATACAGCTTGTAAGGTTGGGCATAACTAGTGGATATGACTAACTGAAATTTGTGCAATGACGATTATGTAGCTCATTGTACTGTAAATAACATCTATATTATGACTGATGTGTGATTGCTCTTGTTTATCTGTCGAAGTGTTTACTTTACTACCTCTATCCTTCCCATTATCTTATCTTGCCGCTTAGAACCACGTGTTGTTTGTCACTGGCCTGTCATGGTTTTAAAAAACATATATTGTACATCTTACATCAGATTGGTCCCAATAAGTGGAATTATGGACCGAATAAATGGAGTACTTATTAATGTAAAATCCCGTTCTGGTTTTGTTCATTAAAGATTTGTCCCAAAAAATCCGGCTGCCCCAAATAATCAGTGGATCAATTATCCGGAATCGACTGTACTTGGACAAATCTTTGTTGAAAATAATATTTGGTGATTGGTAGCAATTTTTAAAATGGTCATCTATGATTTTGTTTTGTCCGTCCGTCACATTCAGATATCAGAAACTGCAAGAGATAGCAACAAACCGTATTCGGATTTGTAATTTATAGAGAAAGTTAGTAGGCCCGGATTGAATATAAAGTTACGGTTTTGATCGGTAGTGGCTCAAAACCGGAAAGTCAAGAAATCAAATTCGAAATTTTTAAACAAAAATAGTGTCATTTAATTCCTGTTAATGAATAGATACAGAAATCATTAATCATTTTTTCCGTGAGTCAAAGTTCAGCCTTTTAAAAAATATCCACCAGGCATGAGACGCGTCGTCTCATGAAAGGGATATTTTTCACTAAGATTTAAATTCTGTGTTAATCGCGTGTTTTAAAATATTACTACAAAATAGGCAATATTTTAATTCATTTTTATTTATTTATTTATTTATTTTATTTAGTAAAATATACATTACAATTAATTACTACACTAAACTATATACATTATTTAAAATAAATATACTTATACGCAAGAACTCTTCTTCACAATGAGTTCTGTCCACGCATAATAGTATAAAAAATATTATTTAAACAAATTTCAAAGGTACTATTATAACATCTAAAAAGGGTACAAGAATTACTTTATACAGTTTCTTTTATTTAACAGAAAGCATTGAAGTATAAAATGCTAAACCATTAAATTTACACATATTTTTTATTGTTTAGGTCAACAGCCGAAAGGCTAGTTTGAACCTCTAGAGGTTTTACTAAGTAAAAAACGAGGAGTAAGGTGGTTTATTATTGCCTTCCTAACTGAGTTGAAAGAGTATGCTTATCAGCATGCCGGGCCCTCCGAAAAGCACCCACTTTCCACCCTGAAAATGACACCTTCACTACATTCACCACAGGGTCCAGCTGCATAGTGAAATTCATTACTCTGAGATAACACTGACTAGTGGCTTTTACACCTCTACCTCTTCTGTTCTTAAAAAGTTTAGTCATATAATTGGCTGACTATGTGATAAGAAACAGAACTATTTTTTATAATTGGCTGACTATGTGATAAGAAACAGAACTATTTTATTAGCCCTGGACCCAACAGTTCGAGTGTAGTTAATAACACTCCACCAGCCAGTTTTGGGCATTTGCTATTTTATTTACTAGATATCGTTTTAGATGCATCCAGGGAATATTTTTAAAGTTAAAAATTTATTAATCCTACCGGGTCGGTCTAGAAGTAAAGTCGTCGCCAAAATCAACTGTTTAACAGGTGATTTTCAGAGACGAAGGTTCATGGTTCAAATTCTAGTAAAGGCAGTTACTTTTATACGGATTTGAATGATAGACAGTGGTTACCGGTGTACTTTGATGTTTGGGGTTTGCACCACTGTCAGGAAATTTGCACCACCATTGCAGGCGATGATAACCGCTATGGTTTTTTGCCTTTAAAAAAACATAATAATCACCAGCAACTTGGACCGGTGGGCAATAACTTTAATGTGAACTAAAAATAAAATTAATAAATGTTGTTGTTGGGCGCCAGCTCTGTCAGTGGAGCATGACAGAAATAAATAAATTAGGCTATATCTTTTTTCTTTAACTAAATGTTTAATTTATCAACTTATAACTAAATTAACTTACTATTAACAAAATTATTGTTAAAATAATAATAATAATAATAATAATTGTTAAAATTATTGTTAAAATTATAGCCAACTTGTTTTGCCGCGACGTTAATACAAAACAAGAAATTAAAAACCCTTAATAAATATACGATGAATTATTAACCTCGAATTAAATGTGTCCCCTTTCTTCTTCTTCTATTTGTTCTTCTACTCACTCTTCATTCTCTTAGTCTTTTCTTCAAATTTTGCTCCTTCTTAACTAACCGTTTTACTCTTAAGTCCCAAAGGAACTGAATGTGAATTTCCTGGGTCTGAACCAGGAACCTCTGGTTGACAAGCCTCCCTCTCCCACCAACCGTTCAACCAACCTGGTGGGCCAACGGGAAGGAGAACTACCCTAATGATTGGCCGAAAGTTGGTAGGTGGAAGAAAGGCCCAAAAACACAGAGGGAGAAATACCCCGGTCTAATGAATATCATATGGTTGACCGTTGGCTATATTTACAACCTATTGTCCAACTACGATTCTAATTTAACTTACTCTAACAATTCGGGTTTTTCCCAAACATTATTTAATGACTTGTACTGAATAATGGAAGTTGTAGTAATTGGGAATTACCATAACTTCCATTGTTCGTACAATATTGTACTTTTTACAATGGTACAGGTTAAATTAATTGTACTCTCTCAGGAATGGTCAGTCTGAGTCTGTACAAGACTACACCTCATTTACACGTCATACGTATCATCCTCATTTCATTGGGTCATGGGGTTGCTAACCGTTCTAAATTGAACAGATTGCAACGTACACACATTTTTTTTTTTAAATAAATAAATTATTAAGAGCAATGTTTTGTAAACATTTTGGACAAATCAGATGATACGAGCCCATAGAATTTAGTACAGTAGAATCTCAGTAGTCCGGCCTGTTCGGGACCGAGAGGGTGCCGAATTACTGAAAATGCTGGATTACTGGATGTGTTGGAATTTTGGAACTATAAATTATAAATTTAAACACAAAATAAATATGCGTTGATTTCTATGTGATTTTATATTAAATTTACTAATTAAAAAATGTTTGCTGAGTACTTCTGTAGTCATTGTACTAAACATAATTATCAGCTATTAACATCGCCTAGAGCGGTATTGGGATGCTCGTGTTCTGAGAATTACGATTCGTTGTCAATTCAGCATAAAGTATAGAGTATGACCCAGTTCTGGGTTTTGGATTAAAGGCCAAAAATTATTCCCTTTAACAATAAATAATGTCTGTTTATTCATTTCTTTAATCAAATCCTAAACATACATGTTAGATTAAATCCGCCGTAATTAGGTCGAGTTGATTTCCCTAATTCAATTTAAATCTTATACCAAAATCGTCTTGGGTAAGGTTTCATACTTTGAAGCCTAATATTTTAAGGGCCGGATTACTGGAAGTTCCGAACTACTGAGATTCTACTGTATAGCAAAATGTGTTCTAGTGATAATGAAGTCGCTCAGGATTCAATGATCTTATTCGCAGAGGTTTACTATCTATCGGTGAATTAATCATTATGCATAATATTGGCTAATACGCACTTACCCCTGTATAGCAATATTACAATTTTCTTTAAATCTATAACTGTTCTGCAGGAATAACGGATTCCACGACTCAAGCGGATTGGGAAAATAATCCGGTTTGAATGTCAATTCATAGAGATCTGGTCTTTTAAAGGGAGCAACTAATAAACGGGATCTATAAGATGGATAAATGACGTATTGTTCTCCATTCTCTTGATTTGGGCTATAGTTGTAAGACAAGAAAATGTAGTAATCATCAAAGTGACCCCTAGTCATCGGGTGCATTGGAGGTGGTGGCTGCAGGATGGGAGTTTTATAAACCTTAATATTATTGCAAACTTGATAAGGTCCTCTTGAATGTAAATCCCCACCAAAACTCTTTTCTCTGAAAATAAAAATATTATTGGAATTAATCATCAAGAAAATATGTAAATAAGAAATAAAAATCTGTGTCTAAGAAGTAAAGGAAGTTAACTCCACTTTAGTAATTTTTTAGAAGAACCAAAAACATGAAGCTTCTATCTTTTAAAAAGTCTCTGAAGGTGAATTTTTTTAAATTTGTACCAAATATAGCCTCTGATACAGAGATTTAAATGACTAAACAACTTTCTTAACATCTTTACCTTTCTAACCACCCACACAACTTGTTAATTAGTTAATCAAACAAAAACAAAACTGACAAAACATATTGTGCTAACTATATTCAGATAAAGAAACAGCATTTTATTCACAACAATGTTAGAAAAATTACAGAATTCAAGCAAATTCTAAGACCTATTAGTAAGATAAAAAAAAAACAAATAATTCAAAATAAAATTACTTTGTCTATAACAAGTATACATTCAATTAGTGTTAAAAATAGAAGTGATTTTTTTAATTTTCCGCATCATTTACATAAGTGGAATGAATGTGGTTACTGCAACTTTTAAAAATCTGGTGTGAAACACTCACACAACTTTCTCTTGCCAATGCTAATAATTAATAATAATCCTAACATTAGTAATAAAACATTAGTTAATAAAACAATGCTAAGCAGTTTGGCTTTAAAATACGGAAAATCACGCTTTCACGCTAAACTAGGCTCTGTAGAGAAAAATGCTTTAAACAAAAGTTGTAGATCTTTTAATTTTCTATAAATTTAATTATATACACTTTTGTCGTAAAATGCATACTAAGACCGAAATGTTAAAAAAATCGATTTTTCTCACGTTTTCGTGAGAAAAAAAACAGAAAATCGCAAATTACCGCTAAACTAAGCGTTATACAAAAAAATGGTTGAAACAGAAGTTGTAGGTTTTTAAATTCTCTACAACTTTTATTATATAAGTTTTTGCGCTAAAATTTATATTAAAGCCGTAATCTTAAAAAAAAAAGTTTTTACGTGAAAACAGCCTCACCGAGAATTTCAGCAAACATGGCGCCTACCCTATCTTGTAGAGAATAAAAAATTGAGTAAAATAGACGATTTTAAAAAAAATCGTAGGACCAGTTTTTGAGAAAATCGCAAAAAACTGAAAAATTATACGAATAAACTACTACTTCCGGTTGACCGATTTTGATGAAAATGTTCGTGTCGCGTCCGGTAGTGGTATGTAACTTAAGTTTCAAGTTTCAAGTTCGTACGATGTTCCGTTCTTGAGGTATTCTGTTCACACACAGACACACACACACACAGACACACACACAGACCAATCGCTAAAAACATGTTTTTTGGGTTCAGGGGGTCTGAAAACGTATAGATCCGGTGAAAACTCGATTTCGAAAAATCGACATGAAAACAATACTTTCCTTCCTATATTTATATAGGCAAGAGAAAGTAAAAAATGGAAGCAAGTCAGATACGAGTTAATACAGTAAAACATAAGATAGAGCAGTTCTTGCTGATTTTCAAACGATTTTGACAAAATTGTGATTAACACCCATTACCTCTAGGGTACAGAATTATTTGAGTATTATCTTATTTTCATTCACGAACACCAGCTTACCAAAACTAGTTTTTCCCAAACATAAAAGGTGTTCCACGTAACATGAAAATTTTTCAATGGTGAATTTGTTTACCTTATACATCTGAATTAGTCATTTCAGAAAGCATATACGTCAAAATTTCACGTTTTTCTGAATTTTAGAACTAACTGGAATGTAAACACACCAATACTACAAAATCATATAAGTCTGGCTTTCCTTAAGTAATAACACTAAAAAATGGTTTATCCTTAAGAATATATAGTGTTTCCATCTAATTAAAAAATGCATCCGTCAGAATAAAGTCATCAACACTCATGTAACTAACGATTTTTTCTAATGTTGTTTGTCGAGAATTTTTATTTTTATACAAAAAAAACTCACACTCTACAGATATCCATGCTCAACGTACTTTCCACAAATTTACAAGTCAAGCCCTTCACACCAAGCCCTTCACTTAAGCTGCATTTTAAAGCCAACTGAAGCTTTATCATATTGACCTATATCACTATTACCTGTATTATCTAAATTATTTGAAAAATTATTGCTTAAGAGGTTAAAACCAATCATTGAAAGGAAACATCTAATTCCAAACCATCAGTTTGGCTTTAGAAATAAACACTCCACAATAGATCAGGTACACAGACTAACTAGCCTAATAGAAAAAGCTTTAGTAGATAAACGAATCTGTTGTGCAATTTTCCTTGAACAAGACTAACGTTATAAAAATTTTATTTTAATTTTATACATAATCACTTTTTGTCACCTTCAATATACACTCCTTTCCTATCCCTACAACGCTCCATGCGAATTTTCCATTGTTGGAAACAGTGCTGGAAGTCATCTTCTGTCAGCTCCTTCAGGACACGAGCTACTTTCTCTTTTACAGCTTCCACAGACTCAAACTTGACCCTTTTAATGCAGATTTTACCTTAGGGAACAGGTAAAAGTCACATGGGGCAAGATCTGGTGGAAGCTGTAAAATAGAAAGTAGCACGTGTCCTAAAGGAGCTGACAGAAGATGACTTCCAGCACTGTTTCCAACATTGGAAAATTCGCATGGAGCGTTGTAGGGATAGGGAAGGAGTGTATATTGAAGGTGACAAAAAGTGATTATGTATAAAATTAAAATAAAATTTTTATAACGTTAGTCTTGTTATTTAAAAGCCACACCTCGTATGTAAGCTGATTCATTCGAAGTCTCGACGCGCCTGTACTTATACAAGTGAATATTCGCACTGAGCAAGTAACTTGGAACGAGTGACTTGGTCACTCGACTTACCTCCAAACTGGCGTCATCTATAGTATGCTTAAGAAATTTTCACTCTGGATTTTTACAAGACTCATTTACAAGTCATTCATAATTTTATCATCATCATCAAAATGGATCATGGGATTACTTATTGTTCGTAAATTGAATATATTGCAATTTACAGTTATTTTTACACGTAGAATAATCAATATTATTTGTTATAAATTATTTTTATCTCTATATTTTAACAAAGGTATTTTTTTAGCTGCTAAATTTAGTATCGTGTTAACACGTTTCTAATTTATTAAATTCTTTTAGTATTAAAGGAATAAATCTCATTTAATAAATTCTCTGTACAAAAAAATGTGTCATCTAATGTAGAATACAATCTATTAATTTAAATTTAATATTTTAGATAACATAACGATTTAGAAGAAAAATGTTGTTAAAATTCACTATGCTTTCTTACACACAATACGATTCTTACGAATCGAGTTTTTGTCATTAGTCTCATTAGTCTAACTGGTTGTTGGAATTCTCCACGTTGTTCTATCTTGGACAAGTGGTTTCATATCTACATACCTGCAACACTCAACATATTTAGTAATATGCTTTAAATACTCTAACCTTTTTCTTCCTCTACAATTCACTCCTTTAATATTATTCTCCATTATTGATAGAATAATACTTGGCTGTCTTAATATACGAGGTGTGGCTATTAAATAACTAGACTGACGTTGTTAAAAATTTTATTTTTATTTTATACATAATCACTTATTGTCACCTTCAATATACACTCCTTTCTTATCCCTACAACGCTCCATGCAAATTATCCATTGTTGGAAACAGTGCTGGAAGTCATCTTCTGTCGGGTCCTTCAGGACATGTGCCGCTTTCTCTTTTACAGCTTCTACAGACTCAAATCTTGTCACGTTCAATGCAGTTTTCACCATAGAAAACAGATAGAAGTCACATGGTGCAAAATCTGGTGAATAAGGTGGATGGTCTAACACTGAGATACAGTAATTTGCTAGGAATCTCTTGACAGATAACGCGGAATATCTGGCACATTGTCTTTGTGGAGAACCCATGATTTGTCCTTCCATATTTTGGGGCGTTTTTTCTTTACTCTTTGACGTAGTTTAGAAAGTACCTCAAGGTAGTAATATTGATTAATTGTTTGACTTTCAGGAACTCAGTGAGGGTACACAGTCCTATATAAAAGGTACACAGGGATATAAAAAAAAAACAATCATCATTGCTCTAAATTTTGACTTGCTCATTCGAGCTTTTTTGGCTGTAGGTGAAGTTCAGCTCTTCCAGTGCATGGATTGGCGCTTACATTCCGGATCATATGTAAAAAACCACGTTTCATGACATGTTTTTAACATTTCCAAAAAATTTGGGTCATTTTCAATCGCGTACAAAGTGTCAGTACAAACATTTTTGAGCGGCACATGTCCTGAAGGAGCTGACAGAAGATGGCTTCCAATACTAATTCCAACATTGGAAAATTCGTATGGAGCGTTGTAGGGATAGAGAAGGAGTGTATATTGAAGGAACCAATAAGTGATTATGTTTAAAATTAAAATAATTTTTTTTACGTCAGTCTTGTTATTTAATAGCCACACCTTGCAGAAACGGCAGAGTGAGTTATTATTCATACTAAGGTTAGTTTTAATTTTGATCATTTTTTCATTATTAAAATAAGGTTATGTTTTTGAGGTTAGTTTTTTGTTTATTTCTAAGTTTTATTACTAATATTAGGTTATGTTGTTCTTTGCATTAACACGAGAAAGTCGTGTGAGTGTTCCACACCAGATTTTTACAATCAGTTTTAGTTTTTAGCTACTCCATTACATAAAAATTAAGTAACATAACAAAAATGATTATAATGATTTTATTTTTACAGTATGCTACATGAATTTTATTTTAAAATTCACTTTGAATGTTTTAAAATTTTAGTGATTTTTAGTAGTGTATTAACGTAATATTTATAAAAGTAATTTAAGTGAAATTCTCTCCATATTTTTTTCAGTGTAGGAAATTTTACAAGAATAAGTTGCAGTGTTTACATTTGTTAGGTTCTTGTTTCGTACTAAAGTGAATGCATGTCAGTTAAGTGTGACTAATTCGTAGTCATATTCGTTAACCCTTGTAGTATTATATGAACAGTTCCGAGGAGGTGGAGGGTTGTTTGCTGATGTCGGATCAAGGGACCAGGCGGCGGGGTTTTGGTTGGTAAGGTGGTTGTGGCCTCCTTGGGGCTGGACGAGGACGCCTCAGTTGTGTCCAACACTACGTACCCCATCTTGAGGGAGAAAACATGAGTTCTTCTTGCCGTCTCGGATAAAAAATAATAATTCGTATTCGTATAAATGTCAACTGGTCTTGTCTGTTATTAAAAATTTTAGATTGTAAGTCATGTGACAGTCCACAAATTAATAGAAAATTTCCCTCTTAACTGATTGTGTTTATAAATAGCTTACTTTTTTCCGCATACATTCAGCTATTACTTAACAATAATTTTTACTGGTGTTTACGTACATTGACTTTCACTATTACACAAACTGTTGAGTACTTACACACTCGTCATCTAACAACCATATATGGGCTACCCGGCTGTTAAAGGTTAAAAAATTAGTAAATTTAGACTTCCCAATGCAGTAAAATTACATAATTAAAATAAATAAATAAATTATATAATTTATTCCACGAATTTTTCTGTTCCTGGAGACTTTTTACCAGGAAAAGTTAAGAATAATACATTTTTATATAAAAATAGTTTAATTATTACTTATAAGCAATTTCTGTTACTACAAGAACTCGTGACCTATATTTGCCGTATTTTTATGTATTGAACAATATTATACAATAATAAATTAATGTTATTTTACAATTACGCAACGAAAAGGTAAAACGCATATAATTCCGTAATATATTTAGCTGGTAAATAGATAAAGTAATACGTAAAATTATCCGCGTGGCCGACTGACACAGATATCGTGGCATTCCCACACCGCAATGGCGTAGCCATATCACATCGGCGTAGCGTCACATACATTGTTCCAGTTTCCAATCTCAATGTGTTAAGTCAAACATATTCTGTAGGGCTCAATGGGAAGATTTATTTATTCTTTTGGAACTGTTGTGCGCGTTTGACTGCTTGATCGAATTACTCGTTTGATTTCTAAGTAGGATGGTAACCACAGAAGAATTAGGTACTCTTTTACCGTTGCTAGTTGTTTTGTGATCTGAATTATTGGTTCATCTTCGTGAATAATTCTCAGGAAACTTAAAACCCTTTTTGAATCTGTCAAGATCACAATTTTTTTTAGAATTTAGATAGAATCTAACGTCTAAAAGCTCTTTCATCACATACACTTCAAAATTAAATAAACTAGGAAAGATAAATCCTTTAATTTTAATACCGTGACAACATCTAAAAGAAAAGTTTTGGTCCCAAAATTCTCTACTAGGACTGAGATTTTTAAAACTTTATTGTAAAATAATAAGAGTTAATAAATAGGGTTTCCAAGAAATAATTAAAAATATTTTATTATAAAATTAGCGAGAATTATGACAATACATTTTTTTTATCTAACATTACCACAGCACACCTACTTCCAGAAGACGTTTTTCAGACATCTTTGTAAATATTTTCAAAACTTTCAAATTTTATTAATATTTTATTTTTGACTAGGAAAAGACAAATTTTTAACGAACGATTATCATTTTCACTTCAAATTATCTAATAACAAATATTTAATATAAAAATATAATTTAGTACTTACGGTAAATTAGAAATACATATAAGCAATGCTGTAACATGCAGCTTAAAAATCATTTTGATTAA
Source organism: Catonia carolina (assembly GCA_035578175.1). Taxonomy (NCBI): domain Eukaryota; kingdom Metazoa; phylum Arthropoda; class Insecta; order Hemiptera; family Achilidae; genus Catonia; species Catonia carolina. Next base: position 24,627,562 of record JAQMRL010000009.1, read on the forward strand.
GTTGGTATCCTATTATCCGTTTAACTTCTTGAAAATATCGGAAAAAAATTTAGTTTATACTTTTAGTGTTATAAAATTTCACTATTAAAAATTACCACAAATCATCATACGTTATTGAAGATAACAACTTACAATGCAGGAATGATAGAATTCTATAATGAATTCTGTAACTTGTTCTAATTATTATTTCATTAAACTGTAGTTGACTTAAACATATGCAAATTATTTTAGTTACATGTCATTAAAAACAAGTTTCGTATGTGCAAAATATATAACGTGATTTAGATTTTAATGAAATTTAATAAATTATTTCTTGTTTCCATTACAGTCTAAAATAGCTAGCGTGAAAAACTCACACAACTTTATAATGCAAATGCAAAAATGAACAGTATCTTAACATTAATAATAAAACATTAGAAACAAACAAAAAAATTAGCCTCAAAAAACAACCTTATTTTAATTATGAGTGAATCATGCAAAATGAAAATCAACCTCAGTTTGGCTTAATATTACGGAAAATCACTCTTTAACGCTAAACTAGGCTCTGTAGAGAAAAATGAACTGAATAAAAGTTTTAGGTCTTTTAACTTCCTATAAATTTAATTGCATACACTTTTGTCGTAAAATGTATACTAAGACTGAAATCTTAAAAAACCAGTTTTTTACAGATTTTCATGAGAAAAGAACATTATTAATCGCTGCTATTTAATCTTTCTTTGCCCAGTGCATCTGATTACTCACTCTGGAAGGCTACAAAATTTTTGAAACATAAAAAGAAGATGGTTGCACCACTAAATACCGAAAACGGAAACTGGGCAAAAACTCAAACAGAAAAGACTGATATATTTGCTAGGCATCTTTTGGAAGTCTTCAAGCCGAACGAAACTTATGATCAAAATTTTACTGATGAAATTATGGAATATCTATATATTCCAGATGTCGACCTTCCAGATGTCAACCTTCCAGATGTCGACCTTCCAGATGTCTCCACCAATCAAACCATTCAGCCCTGAAGAAATTGAGAGGCCTATTAAAAATAATCTTAAACGACGAAAGCACCAGGGTACGACTTAAAAATTGGCGAAATCTTTAAAATCTGCCTGAGAAAGCGTTGATGTTACAGAGATTTTAATGCTATTGTACGCATTGGATGTTTTCCTGCTCAATGGAAATATGCCCCGGTGATTATAATCTCATAATTGGTGACGTTTTCATCTCCAACTTCAACAACTTTGTGTTTCAAGATGTTGATTCAAAGTTAATCAAGTTTGATTTCGTATATATATAATACATATATTTTTTCTTCACAGTTTAGTCTTTTTGAAACACACTACTGAGTGTAGTTAATGTTTTAATTCTAAGGACATTAATAAGATTTTCTCATATTTGCTTAAAGTTATTGTATTTATTAACTGATTGCAAAAGACATACTACACTTACAAAAAAAAAATAATTACCGCTTAACTAAGCGTTGTACAAAAAAAAGTTTGAACTAAAAGTTCTAGGTTTGTTAATTTTTTACAACTTTGATTAAAAATACACTCTTGCCCTATAATGCATATTAAGGCCGCAATCTTAAAAACCCTTTTTTCTACAAGAGCTCAGCCTCCCAAGAATTTCAGCAGCATGGCACCTAATTTATCTTTTAGAGCATAAAAGTGTAGTTAACATGGTTATTTATAAAAATCGCAGAGTCGTTTTTGAGAAAATCTTGTAACGACTTGGTCTCGGTTGCTTAGAAGTTTTGGTATTTTTGCTTTTTTGCCGCGTTTGTTTTTTCGATGTCGTGTGGCCAATCAGTCGTGCGCTCTGGCGACTTCTTTTAGAAGCCCCTTGATGGTGGGTTGTGGATCACTCCACGCTGGACTTTCGTACTGATTGTATCTCTCTTAGCATTGTGTTGACTACCTAATCGAACCTGAGGAAACGTGGTTTTAGTGACAACTCGAGTTGTGGTTGTGTGAGAATGACGAGGGACTTCAGTCGCACAGTCACCGAATTTTCTGGTCGTCAGGCAACTCGAGACAAGATTTGCGTATCTCCGTGAGAGTAGGGCCTAAGTGTAAGATTTTGAAACTTTTTAATCTCATGTACTGATCCTTATTATCTAAAACGCTAATTGCCAAAAGATTTTGATGGCGTTCAAGTGTGTCTTGGTATTTTTTCTAGAACAGTTACACGATTACTTTACTGCGGTAGGGATCATCAAAAATACGCGGAGTGACAAGCCCCGCCCTCTGACGTCACTAGTCACCAGCGACAGCCGACGCACGATACGTACCGTATCGATCTATGATGATTGTGTACTAGTCTTAATACGGTCTGTACTACTTTACTAGTCTTTTATAATGGTGTGTTGTTCAATTGCCGGGTGTTCTAATCACGATAGACACCAAAAGGAGTTAAGTATTATAAGTTTTATCGTTTTTCAAATGCCATTGAAACTAGATTGAAGTGGATAAATGCTTGCAAGCGGACCGATTCATTTTCTGCTAATAGTGGTCGCGTGTGTTTAGTACATTTCGACGAATCGGATTATGTACGCGATTTAAAGTCCGAGTTGCTATACCTTCCATTAAAACGTGTCTGAAAGACAAATTCAGTCCCACATTTAAATTTCCCGATTTGTAGTGCCATTCTACGCCCGGTAAATCCGACTTGTAGTGAACGTAAAACTCGAGCAAAAAAAACCATACGCTCGTAAGGAAGTTTCTGATGTTTTAAACTCATCATCCAATTAAACACAGGCAGTTCATAAAATGAATAGATAGCCGTAGAGAAAGATAGGCCTCGTTTTAATGGAGAATCACCAAATTTTAATGTTGCGCAGTCAAAGGAAACAAATCTCTTAAAACGTGAAAACGCCGAATTGAAAGAAGAAAACAACTTAGAGAAAAATTTCAGGTTGCATATGAATAATTATCAACATTAAAGTTTATTTCCTTTGTAAACATAACTAAACCGCTATGTTTGTAAAAACAATGCAAAAATCCTACCGTCACTACGCACCGGCCGAGTTGTTGGGGACCAGACTACGTCATCTTATATCTCACAGCACCTGCGCGTGACCGCTACCGTGAGAAGTTATGATTTATTTGTTAATCGTGGTAATAACGTTATTGGTTACGGACCAAAGGGGATTAAGTAATAATTATAAGGATTTTCAATTGTAGACACAGGAAATACGCCAATTTCAGATGAAGTTCCTAATCCTTTCAGTTCAATTCCGCAATTCTGTAATTAATTCAATTTACGCATTTAGTTTAGCTAAGTTAGCTTGTTGTTCGATTTCATGACGTAATCCACAACTTGACGGTTTCACATTGTTGACGTCATCCTCAAATGAATGTGTTTCATTCATCTAAAAATAAAATTTTTCAGTTGTGAATTTTAATTAATTTGGCAATTTGTTATTGCCAAATATTTCATTCCAAAGACAGGAATTATGTCTTTCAAAAAATAAAACTGCAATACATCGAACTTTTCCGATCAATTTCTGCACGGGCAGGTGGAGTATTAAATTAATTGCACTTGATCTGTTGGTTCTACGTCTACAACAAATAATCTGTTTATCATACAGTCAGCCTAATGATATGACTGAAGTATTTAAGGTCAGAAGAGGTAGAGGTGTAAGAAGACTAATCAGAGTTATCTCTCTGAGATTAATAAATTTCACTATACAGCCAGACCCTACGGTTAATGAAGTGAAGGTTTAATTGACAGGGTGAAAAGTAGGTGCTTTTTGGAGGGCCTGGCATGCTGATAAGCATACTTTTTTGACTCAGTGAGGAAGGCAATAGTATACCAACTCACTCCTCGTTTTTACTTAGTAAAACCTCTAGAGGATCCATCTAGCCTTTTGGCTGCTGACGTAAACAACACATTGAACTTTGGCAAAATTCAATGTCCTAATAAATTCAAGTATTCATGAGAATTAACTGGAAAAGAATTGTCAAAACTGCAACGGAAGGGAAAATTAGGAAAATTTTTATTTTTAGATTTCTGTACTGGGGTCGGGGATTAATTTGATTTATTTTTAAATAAATTAATACATACATTTGTATTGTATGAGGGGAAAAGTATTGAATAAGGACAATGAATTGCGATCAATGAAATGTATTTGAGAGGAGTTTTTGGAAGCATGGTCGAAAGTATTGTGAAATAAGAGGAATGAACTTATGCCTTTTATTGATAATTTCTACTACGTTTTGAATTGTTCTGGTAAAACAAAGAACGGTCTCCATTGTGCTCCTATTATGCGTAAAATCTTTACCGTTTTGAAAACGACTACAGTTTTATGTTTTTTATTTTAAGTTGCCATACGGTCATAAGTAAGTGATATTAGACAGTGTCGAAACTGCATAAATACATTATTTGAATTGTAAAAGATCTGCGTACAGTTCACATTGTATTTTATTTGTAGTTTAAGCTTAAAGTTTTGCAATTACACTAATGGAAGTAATATATTTGTAATATTTAACAGTCTATGCTAAATAATTAATTATAATTTATAATTTTATAAATAAATAATTGTTATAAGGTTTAAAGGAAATTAGCATATTATTTGTTTTACCCAAATCCCGAACGAACCTATGCTTACGTGTTACGATTACAAACTAATGAGTTAAAACGAATAAAAAAGAAGTTTCAAGTCATTTAGTTGTCACTTATTGCTTTACGTTTCGAAATTGCAGGTTCTTTGTCTTTCTCTAAGAAATAAGGCGGAGTGTATTCTCATTTTTTTACATATGTATCGATTATTGACGAATCATGAAAAGGTATTTATTAAGATTTGGAAGTTTGCACAAGAGGTGGAGTTGTATTTGCTCAGATGCGTAGATTAATGTTGTTTTTAAAATCTATTATGTTTGCTTACGTATACGCAACTAACAAAAAAAAAAAAATATGAATGAAGTTAATACAAAAACAATGAATAAATTTAAATACCATCCTTCTTCATAGCCGAAAGATTAATTGATTTTGTCATAGAACGTTAACAGAATTATTTATTTAGTTATACAATCGATTTTTAAGCTTTAACCCTTCTGGGACTGATAGGTTTTAGAATACTGTGACAATATCGAAGAAGGGTAAGGTTCACGAAATTTCTAGTACCTCATTCATAAAATGGTAAAGAGTAGATAATAGAGTGAAAAAGTAACAATAGGGCAATAGTAACAATAAAAGTATACCTATTTAAAAAAGGTCTTTGTTGTACAACTATTTATGAAAAGGTCGGCTGATTACCTGTTACAACTTTTATCCATATACAAAAGATCTATTTACTTGTTTACAATAGTTAAGAATTTTCTTGTAAAAAAAGTTTTTTGTACTTTAATTTTTTTGAATTTCTCTGCTACTCTGGAATTATCTTTTTGATCGAATTTCTGTGTCCTTCGAGAAACCTCTTTCATCTAACCTATATAAAGGGAGCCCCGGGTGCGGTCGAGAGTTAGTATTCGTTTGATCTTTGACGAGTGTTTACTACGTGTGTTATCGAAGGTAACTCCGTTAGAACAGGTCAACGGGGGGGTTTCCGAGGCATTGTAATTCTGTCTTATTGTATATGTGCAGTGTGTATTCAGTTCCATTGTGTAATATAATTGATTGTAAGTAGTACTAAGTAAATTATTTATGTTATTTATTGTATTACTCCATTATAATTAGTTTACTATTTAATTTAAGTAAATTATTAAGGTATTTATTGTATTACATTATAATTTATTTATTATTTATTTTGTAAATCTTTTAGTGTAAAAAATATTTGTAATTGTAAACTTTAGTGTATTAATTATTTAATTACCTAGATCCCGAAACGGACTTTAGCGATAAGTGTCACAATACTAACTCTTCGTACACTAATTCGGAATCACGGCAACAGACTTGGCTTTTTTTATTCATGTTGTATTCAAAAATTTAGAATTTTTATGAGACATTAAGAAAACTTCGAGAGCCGTTTTAAATATACAAACATGAAACTCCGTTTTTTACGCGTTACAGCTAATTTACGGAAAATTTGTGGTAATTTATGCAAAGTCGCGCGTTTATGTCAGAATTTGGCAATAAATATTTTTTATTTTTATTTTTTTAGTACGGTATTACAGAAAATGTCTAACAAAAAATTTGATGTATCAAACACCCTCGCTTACCACACTATACAACTATATAAGCTTATGTTTATGCTAAGAGTCAAGTGTAAATAGATTCTGTGCTAATATGCTGGCCAACCCACCGGGTTGGTCTAAAGATAGAGTCGTCGCCAAAATCAGCTGTTTAACAGCTGATTTTCGGAGACGAAGGTTCCTGGTTCAAATCCTAGTAAAGGTAGTTACTTTTATACGGATTTGAATGCTAGACAGAGGTTACCGGTGTACTTTGATGGTTGGGGTTCAATTAACCATACTCTCTCAGGAATGGTCAACCTGAGTCTGTACAAGACTACACCTCATTTACACGTCGTACACATCTCCTCATCTCATTGAGTTATGGAGTTGCTTATTGTTCTAAATTGAACAGATTGCAACGTACACACATTAGGGATTACAAAAAAAAAAAAAATATGCAGGCCGAAACAATTTCTCTCTTTGAGCTGATCGTATTGGCCCATTCATACAGTTATTTATATGACCTATGTTAATATAATGAATGGTTGGAATTTTTGAATAAGTCCTTGTAGAAATGTATTATTTATAAGATATTAGAATATTTTAGTACCATTGTGAAAAAATCTGGTGTGAAACACTCACACAACTTTCTCTTGTCAATGCTAAAAATGACCAACAATCTAGTAACAAAACATTAAAAATAAACAAAAAACTAACCTCAAAAAACATAACCTTATTTTAATCATGAGTAAAAGACGCAAAATAAAAATAGATCTGTTTGGCTTAAAATTAGGGAAAATCACTTTTTCATGCTAAACTAGGCTCTGTAGAAAAAAATTCTTTTAATAAAAGTTGTAGATCGTTTAAGTTCCTATAAATTTGATTATATACACTTTTGTAGTAAAATGCATACTAAGGCCGAAATCTTAAAAAATTTATTTTTCACACGTTTTCGTGAGAAAAAAACAAAATCGCTAATTACCGCTAAACTAAGTGGTATACAAAGAAATGTTTGAAATAAAAATTGTAGGATTTTAAATTTTCTTCAATTTTTATTATATAAATTTTTGCGTTTAAATGCATATTAAAGCCGCAATCTTAAAAAAAATTTACGTAAAAACAGCCTCACCAAGAATTTCAGCAAACATTGCGCCTACTCTATCTTGTAGAGCATAACAAATTTAGTAAACCAGGCGATTTAAAAAAAAAATCGTAGGACCAGTTTTTGAGAAAATCACAAAAAGTGAAATATTACACGAATAAACTACTACTTCCGGTTGACCGATTTTGATGAAAATGTTCGTGTCTGATCCGGTTCGTACGAGTTCCGAGTTCGTACGATGTTCCGTTCTTGAGATGTTCTGTTCACACACACACACACACACACACACACACACACACACACACAAACAGACCAATCGCTTAAAACGTGTTTTTTGGTTTCAGGGGGTCTGAAAACGTAGATCCGGTGAAAACTCAATTTCATAAAATCGACATGAAAACAACACTTTCCTTCCTATATATTCATATAGGCAAGAGAAGGTGAAAAGTCTGAAAATCGGCTATGCTACGAATTTCGGAGCGTTTATTCCCTTTTACAGGTCATATTGAATTCAATCGGTTTTGCTATAATAGCAACATTGTACAATTTACCTACTTTTACCATTAAAGTTTTAAACGCGGTTAGAACTCTATTTTTAAAAATGAGATACGGCCTTTATACAGTTTTCTGTAAAAAAAACCAAAATTGAGTGGTATCCCAACATTCACAAACCAATAGATAATTTCCCACTAATCTGATTATATTTCTAAATAGCTTACTTTCTTCCTCATACATTCAGCTATTATTTAACTATAATGTTTACTGGTGTGCGCGTACAATGACCTTCACTATTACACAAACTGTTGAGTAATTACACACTCATAATCTAACAACCATATATGGGCTACCCGGCTTCTAAGGATTAAAAGTAAAAATATCCCTTACATGAGACGACGCGACTCATAGCTGGTGACAATTTTTAGAAAAACTTACCGTAAGTGAAACCATAAGTGATTTCTGTATCTACTCTTTAAGAGGAATGGAATGTCAATACTTTTGTTTCCAAACTCAAATTTTAATTTCTACACTTCTGGTTTTGATTCAAGGTTTTGGTCTGGTGGAAACCGAAACTTCAAACTCTATTTAGATCCACTAACTCTCTGTATAGATTACGAATCCAGCAATCGTGTGTTGCTATCTCATGTAGTATCTGACATGTAAGTGTGTCGGATGGACGGACAAAACAAAATTATAGATGACAATATTTTTTAAAATTACCGCCAGAAACTTCAAATTATAAAATATCTTTTCTATAAAACGCTTTCTTAGTGAGTTTAAGTTTTTTGAATTAGTGTAAGGGCTTTTTTTAAGAATCCTAGTTTGGTTTTGGTGGTTATTTCCAAGTTTTCGATAGAAGCAAGCTTATTATTTGCGAGTTTGACTGTGAATTAAAAATATAAGTAAAAATCTGGTGTGAAACACTCACACAACTTTCTCTTGCCAATGCAAATAATTAACAATATAACCTAACATTAGTAATAAAACATTAGAAATAAAAAAAACAAACCTCAAAAACATAACCTTATTTTAATCATGAGTGAAAGACGCAAAATGAAAATCGAACTCAGTTTGGCTTAAAAATACGGAAAATCACTCTTTCACACTAAACTAGGCTCTGTATAGAAAAATACTTTAAATAAAAGTTGTAGATCTTTTAATTTCCTATAAATTTGATTATATACACTTTTGTCGTAAAATGCGTACTAAAGCCGAAATCTTAAAAAAATCGATTTTTCACACGTTTTCGTGAGAAAAAATCAGAAAATCGCTAATTACTGCTAAACTAAGCGTTATACAAAATAAATGTTTGAAATAAAAGTTGTAGAATTTTAAATTCCCTACAACTTTTGTAATATACATTTTTGCGCTAAAATGCATATTAAAGCCGTAATCTTAAAAAAACAACGTTTTTACGTGAAAACACCCTCACCAAGAATTTCAGCACACATGACGCCTAGCCTATCTTGTAGAAAATAAAAAACTGAATAAACCAGGCGATTTTAAAAAAATCGTAGGACCAGTTTTTGAGAAAATCACAAAAAAGTGAAAAATTACACGAATAAACTACTACTTCCGATTGACCGATTTTGATGAAAATGTTCGTGTCGGGTCCGGTAGTGGTATGCAACTTAAGTTTTAAGTTTCAAGTTCGTACGATTTTCCGTTCTTGAGATATTTTGTACACACACACACACACACACACACACACACACACACACACACCAATCGCTAAAAACAAGTGTTTTGGGTTCAGGGGGTCTGAAAACGTATAGATCCGGTGAAAACTCGATTTCGAAAAATCGACATGAAAACAATACTTTCCTTCCTATATATTCATATAGGCAAGAGAAAGTAAAAAATAAGTAGCGTTGACGATTATCGATAGGGTTTTTTAATATTCAATAAATAATTTAAATCATTTTTTTACGTATGATTGTTTTGCAATTTCTGCTAATGCAGACGGTGGAGAATGAGAACCAGGGACCCCGGCGTAGAAGCCAGTTGCGCTAACCACTACGCCAAAATTTATTTATTTATTTTTTAAGTAATAAATGAATAAAAAAATTAATTATTAGTAATTAATAAAAAAAATTAATAACAACATTTTTTTACTTTCTCTTGCCTATATGAATATATAGAAAGGAAAGTGCTGTTTTTATGTCGAAATTGAGTTTTAACCGAATCTGCATGTTTTCAGACCCCTGAACTCAAAAAACATGTTTTTAGCGATTAGTATGTGTGTGTGTATGTGAATATCTAAACAACGGAACATCTTACGAACAAGAAATTTGAAACTTACGTTAGATACCACTAGAGGACACGACACAAACATTTTTATCAAAATCTGTCAACCGAAAGTAGCAGTTTATTCGTGTAATTTTTCACTTTTTTGCGATTTTCTCAAAAACGGGTCTTACGATTTTTTTAAAAATCGCCTCATTTACTAATTTTTTATTTACTTCAAGATAGCGTAGTTACCATGTCTTCTGAAATTCTTGGAGAGGCTGTTTTCTCGTAAAAAAAGGGTTTTAAGATTGCGACTTTAGTATGCACTTTAGCGTTATCGTACATAAAATAAGCAGAGAACACGCTGCACGAATAATCAGCCAGACGGGAAATATACCTCATAATTTCTCAGCATTGAATGAGTTAATCGAAATACATAGGCCCAATTATAAGGAATTTAAAAAAAATACATATGTATTGTATTGTAAACGTTTATTTATATAAAACTTAACAAAATAGAAGTCTCCTTTTTCAAATTAAACATTTATACAAATTTTAAATATCATAAACTTAATATTACAAAGTAATTTTCTAAATTTTATTTTATAGATTCCCATTTATCAAATCCGCTACGTAATCTACGGATTTTTTGGGAGATTGAAGATATTCTTTGTACAACTCTAGTCTCCCCTCATTTAATTCTGAAACATATAGTAATGTCCATTTTAATTAAGTATTTATTAAAGTACACATTTTCTGTAGGAGTAACAATTTTCATATTATAAATTGGTGTGAAAATAATGTGTTAATATTCCTCCATACTGAATCTTCAGCTAAACCCCTTAAAAACGACCCTTCTGCGCCAGGAACCGCGTATTTGAGGTCCGGGTAGTCGCTGCTTTGAGCGGTTGTAGTGGTCGTATTTATAAAGATATCAAGGCGTATGATATCTCAAAATACGCGCACTGAAATGTAGTCAAATTTTATAAAAAAATACCATGTATTTACTATTGATAGTGCTTGCTATGAGGCGGGTGAACTTCCGAACATAAGTTTTTGCTCCACAATAGATAGTGTAACTTTGGAAATATTTCATCTTTAGGGTTGGTACTCATGTAGGCTTATTGTAGTAATGTGTTTTTGACGAAAGAGAGATAGAACGTTTACGTAGTGTCTGGGCTGAAATATGCAGATAGATGTTTATGAGAGCGTAAATTTTTTCTGTCTTTGCTGTGATACATGGAACCTTTTCTCCCCCTCCTTACCGCACTACAAGATCATGTTTTTGTTTGATCAAGACAAGCAAGATCATGTTTTTATTCAATAACAGAGTGTTGCGGAGGTGGGGGAGTTGCCAACCTAACTAATTCGTTTACTGGTCTATACCAATTTTTCAGATTTTTGAATTTTTAAAAATTATTACAAATTTCAAACTGCTCAGCCGAATTGAAATTACTCAGCCAAATGTTACCCAAAATACAAATTAAAAACACGGGTTTTTCAAGAAACTCTCTTCTCCAAAACATGTTATGTACAATTTTATGATAAACTGAAATTTAGCACCTTTCAGCCATAAATATGAAATAGTAACCTACTAATTTCGTGCACGCGAATATTTCGCGAGCTCTAACGACCGTAAAGCGTACCCGATTTTCATGTTCTTATATTAACAAAAACGGAATGTATTATAAAAAGTAGCTGTAGTTTTTTTTATATATTTTTATCAGTAATGAACTTCGCTAAATGGATTTATTCGGGAACGTGTTTTGACATTTACAGTTAACAGTAGGACCAAATGCGGAGTGGCGTAGCACGGTTAATTAAAAAAAAATATCATTGTGCATACGTTATTTTCTGATAATTTTGTAAATCATTAATAATAATACTAGATTGATTAAATCATTAAGAAGATTGAATGGGAGAAGTAGTCATTATAAACTAAAATATTAACGCAAAATAATAATAATTCAATAAATAAGTCATAATAAAGATAACTCGTCACTCCAGCGCTCAGATGGTTAGGTGGATCAGAATTCATAACTAGATCAGAACCATAGAAGTGCGGACGCGCACCCGTACTTTCCCACAAGGTGAAGTTCGGCCGCGAAAAGGGTTGGATGGATCACAATATTTTGAAGTTTGAAGATTTCAATGTTTGAAGTAAAGTTTTAATGTTTGAAGTTTTAAATTTGAAGTTTAAGGTTATTGTTTTAGGTGTGAAGGTTTGAAGTTATTTCAACTTTGAATGTTCCAGATTTGAAGGTATGGCAATTAAAGTATTTTTTTAAGTTTCCTCAGCGATCTGGTGTGTTAAGGGTGACTTTAGCTACATGGTATTGAACTACAAAAGAAGGAGCTCAAAAATGTTTTATACATTTTTTCGCTACGACGCAGCGTTTAGGAGATAAATAAACTTTACCCCCACCTTTGTGGTGGGGTTACTAAATGTAGTAAAAACGAGAAAGTAAAAAAACTAGCATAGTGGACTCGTGTGAACTTTCCCACAATACTCTTGAGTTTCAAACCCCTATAATTAAAACTACTTAAATTAACATCAAACTTAACTGTTCTTAGAAGAACGGTGAGTAACAACTGTAGCACAGTAGTACGATAGTTTCGTACTGAAAAGAACGGTTTTAAACCAGCACTTTAATTAAAAGAATGGTAACACTACGTGTAATACCGTTTAAGTGTGTTGTCAAATGAGATGAGAGATGACAGATTTTCTGTATGCTTATAGAATACAGCTATGGAGGGGTAAATATGGGAGAACCGCATTAAATTAGGCTGTATTACCGCTACGTTGTAAACGAAATCACCCTTTTTATTTCGTAAAATGAAGCTCATATTAGCATAAATTTAAACTGTAGCACTTTTTGGGCAAATCAGGAAAGAATACTCTTTGAAACCTTGTAAAAATTATAAAAATCCGTTAGGTAGAACTCTGTATGTAGGAGTTAATAGAATTCCCATTTAAAATACGAGGCGAATTTGCGTTTGTAATATACAGATGACTGTAGTTACTCGAGTCACGAGTTTGCCTTTGGTTTTAACAAGGGGTAAAAAGAGGGAACAATCAGTGCACATGCGTGACTACTTTGGTATCAGTTTGCCACCGCAACAACGTAAACTATACTTAGAGAACACACAGTATATCGCGGAACCTTTTGTAGGTTAACTGTACGAATATAACTGTTTGTTACCGTAAACGGAAATGTCGGTTTCTCAAAAACGCGGCCGAACTCACAATGCTAAACGAAATCTAATGTACAATAAAATAAAATGCTGTTAACGTAAAGCTAAAAAAAATAACTTTCCGTGCCTCTCAACAAAAGTCGTGAGCAAGCGGCTAACTACTGTGAAGTATATCTTTCCACAGTTCGGAATACAAAGAAGTTAAAGGCAGTGAAGAAAATAATTTCTTCATTTACTGTTTTTTTTGTCAACTTTTTTCCTTTTTATGGTTTAACGTCCGACTGTTTTGCAAGTGCTGCTAATGCAGACGTGAAGGATGAAATGATATTTTGTAACGTATGAAAATATGCCGTGCCTCAATGGGATTCGAACCCAAGACCGCATGATGAGAGGCGAGCACGTTACCAACTACGCCAATGCGGCTGGCATTTTTTGACAACTGGTAAAAAAAAAGGAAACGGTTATATCAATAAGAAAGTTATACCGATATGTGAAACGTTGATACCGGTATTGAATGAAACGCTAAATTTAAGTTCGAAATTTGTTTGTTAGAAAAATTTTTAAGGAAATAGGGTAAAGTTAAAAAAGTGTTGGAATGAAAAAAGTGAAAAAAAATGTTCTCTTCCCTGTCTCACAGCCAATCCATACGCAAAAGGCATTCTCGAGACTCAAGATCTATAGCTCTCAGTTTTTAGGTATTACGACTAATAATAATCAGTTAAATTAACTCAAATTCACGATCAGGATGACAATTATTTTGATAAAGTACTCTTATTGATTAATACCTTTGATTTTAACCCGACCCTCAATAAAGTAACTTTGGTAGAATGGACTTAAAACTTTTTTGGGAAACCCACTCATTCCTCGGAGCTCTGGCATGTGTTCAAAGATATAAAATGGCTTTGTAATCTGAAACAAAATATGTCACATTGTAATGAAAAAAAATCTGGTGTGAACCACTCACACAACTTTCTCTTGCCAATGAAAATAATGACCAATATAACCTAATATTAGTAATATAACATTAAAAATAAACAAAATAACACAGCCTAATTTTAATCATGAGTGAAAGACGCAATATGAAAATCGACCTCAGTTTGGCTTAAAAATAAAGAAAATCACTCTTTCACGCTAAACTAGGCTCTGTAGAAAAAAATGCTCTAAACAAGAGTTGTAGATCTTTTAATTTTTTATAAATTTTATCATTTTTATATACTTTTGTCGTAAAATGCATACTAAGGCTGAAATCATAAAAAAGCGATTTTTCACACGTTTTCGTGAGAAAAAAAACAGAAAATCGCTAATTACTGTTAAACTGAGCGTTATAGAAAAAAATCTTGTAAGAAAAGTTTTAGGATTTTAAATTTTCTACATTTTTTTCATATAAATTTTTGCGCTAAAATGCATATTAAAGCCGTAATCTTAAAAAAAACGTTTTTTTATGTGAAAACAGCTTCACCAAGAATTTCAGAAAACATGGCGTCTACCTTATCTTGTAGATCATAAAATATTTACTAAACCAGTTGATTTTTAAAAAAATCGTAGTATATTGATAAAAATATTCGTGTTTGGTCCGGTAGTGATATGTAACTTAAATTTCAAGTTTCAAGTTCGTATAATGTTCCGTTCTTGAGATATTCTGTTCACATGGAGAAACACGCACACACAGACCAATCGCTATAAACATGTTTTTTGGGTTCAGGGGGTCTGAAAACGTGTAGATCCGGTGAAAACTCGATTTCGAAAAATCGACATGAAAACAATATTTTCTTATATATTCATATAAGCAAGAGAAAGTAGTAATATTGTAATAAAATTTAGATGATAAACTAAGGGTGGGTTACTCGTGAGACACCCTGTATATACATGAAATCTTTGTAGAAAATCGAGTAATAATACTGAAGAACCTAATGAAATTTCGAATAAAATTACACTTAATAAACATGTTAATGTTGCAGTAAAAACCTTCTTTGTAAAAACAATATATTATTTTAAATCAAGGTTAGAATTAGAAATTTAATTTATGTCATTTCTAAACTAAAACCGAACCAACAAGAAAAAATAATCTATTTAATTTTTATGAAAATTAAACAACAATAACTAAAAAGGTCTTAAAATTGAATATTTCAGAAGAACTAATAAAATATGGTGATCATTTTTACTTTCTCTATCCTATATGAATACCTATAGGAAGGAAAGTAATGTTTTCATGGTGATTTTTCGAAATCGAGTTTTCACCGGATATACGCGTTTCCAGACTCCCTAGTAGAATAGCAGTCTATGATCCACTATGTGGTTGATCAACGATCTAATTCAATTAATCAATTTTTGTAAATTCAAGAAGTACGTAATTAAAAAAATAATCATAAATATTAATAATTATCAAAATTGAAAAATTTTTGATTTAAAATTTAAATATTGTAAACAGTAAATAAATATATCAAGATAAATTTATAAGAAGAAAATAAAACATTCAATATCCAGAAACCAAATATCTCAAATTAAAGTAAGAAAATAAAAGATAGTAAACTTTTATCATTTGAAATAATAAGAAAATAAGTAAAGAAAAATATTAAAGTAACAAGAGTCAAATTAATTATGGAACCAAATAAGATAAATTTGATTATATTATAATATGAAAATAAGATTTAAGGAAAGGTTATTCAAGACTATAAAACGAAATGCAACATTGACTCGACGCCCCATTTGATTCCCGGTCAATGTATGGACAAGAAACACAAGCAAGACTCCGAGGAGAATTCCAATTTGTAACTATAAAAATAATTAATTTGAGCTCATAGCTAGTACGTAGTATATAAATTAAAACATAAATAACAGAAGATATTACAATATATAATTATAATAATTAATAATCAATTTAAATATTTAGATATATTACAGTGTAATACTAAATAAATTAATAATTCAAACTAATAATTTTTGCCAATTCTTTTCAATTTTTCAATTTACTCGTTTTCATTAAAATCATTTATTTTTCAATTCGATTTTGCATTTCCCTCATTCATTAATTTAATTTCACTAAATTTTGGCGCCCAACGTGGGGCCTAAACAATTTATATTGGCGTATTTCATTCATTTAATTTAATATTACACCCTGAACCCAAAAAGCATGTTTTTAGCGATTGGTCTGTGTGTAAACAGGATATCTCAAAAACAGAATATTGTACGAAGTTGGAACTTGAAATTTAAGTTGCATATGACTACCGGACCCGACACGAACATTTTCATCAAAATCGGTCAACCGGAAGTAGTAGTTTATTCGTATAATTTTTCACTTTATTGCGATTTTCTAAAAAAAAACTCCTATGATTTTTTAAAAATCGCCACATTTACTACATTTTTTATGGTCTACACGATAAGGTAGGCGCCAGGTCTGGAGAAATTATTGGGGGGCTATTCTCTCGTAAAAGAAAATGTTTTTTCGGGATTATTATGCATTTTACGGTAGAAGAATAGGCCTATATAATAAAAGTTGTAGAAAATTTAAAAGTCTGCTACTTTTATTTACAACATTTCTTTGTATAACGTTTAGGTTAGCGGTAATTTGTGATTTTCTGTTTTTTTTTTCATGAAAATCTGTAAAAAATGGATTTTTTAAGATTTCGGACTTAGTATGGTTTTAACGACAAAAGTGTATCTAATCAAATTTATAAAAAATTAAGAAATATACAACTTTTATTTCGAACATTTTTTCTACAGAGCCTATTTTAGCGAGAAAGAAAGACTTTCCGTATGATCAAGCCAAACTAAGGTTGATTTCCATTTTGTGTAAATTTTAATCGTACATTTCTCTTGTAGTATTATATTAGCAGTTTCGAGGGAGGTGAAGGAATTTTGCAGTTGTCGGAACAATTTGCTAAGCGGTGGGATTTAGATTCGTAGGCGGTTGCGGCCTCCTTAGGACTGGACGAGGACGCCTCAATTGAGTCAAACACTACTTCTCTATTCAGAGGGAGTGAACATGAGTTTTTCTAGCCGCCTCAGGCACAAAAAGCTAGACTCTGTGGAATAAAATGCTTAAAAAAGTAATTTTTTGTTTCTTACAACTTTAATAGTACAATTTTGTCGTAAAATGCATAGTGATGAGACACCGCAAATTATAAAACTTACCATTTTTACCGATTTTGATGAGAAAACAAAAATCGCTCATTTGAACTAAATCTAAACGTTGTAGAAAAAAAATCGTTAAATTGTCACCGTCACCCCTTTGATTAAGTACTGTGCTTCCGCCTATCAAAGCTTCCGACGTAGCGACAGAGGGAGCCGCCAATAGTTCCGAGAGGGGTGGTAGGCTTGTGGCGGCGTACCGACAGAGACCTTTGTCATCAAATCCATACCAATAACCGCTCTTTACCATAACGCTCTCGGCAACTGTCAAAAGAGCGCTACACTGAGCCGAGAGATTCAATTCCGATCCAGACAGCAGTCAAGACGTCCACCATCGGCTCACGGCTATCGGACTTCAACGAAGGCTCATCGTCGACCCCGCAAGAGAGAAAATGACGCTTCCGTTTGCCGCCCAACAGTGTAAGCCGTTGACCGGACCATCATCGCCCGCAGCCGCAAGCGATGCCTACAGCGGTCCTTCGACCGAGCCTTACGCCCACCGGATCCGACGAAGCAGCCATCAACGCACTACTGCGAGGGAAGAAGATGACGTCTCTGCTGGACGACGACACGCCGTGTAGCCCAGACTCCGACCGCCACGACGACTACGACTGGCGCTTCCCACCAGACGACCACCGCTTAAACAGTCCTTTTCAGGGCCACCAAAAATTAAAGGTTTTAACTCGCCATCCGGTGACAAAATTAAAAGTTGTAGGGTTTTTAGTTCTCTACAACTCTGGTTACGGTCACATTTGCCTTGAAATGCAAATTAAAGCCGTAATTGAAGAAAAATATTTTTTTACCACGAGAACAGAGCCTCTTAAGAACTTAACCAGATATATTGCTTACCATTTCTTATAGATAATTAAAATGTAGAAAAGGAAGCGATTAAAAAAATCGTAAAAATTTTTTTTGAGGAAATAGCAAAACAGTGAAATATTGCAGGAATAAACAATTACTTCCAGTTGACCAATTTTGATGACAATATGATAATGTTCGTTTCATGTCATCTTGTAACTTAATCATGTAGCTAATTAAAGTTCAAAGTTTCAACTTTGTACGCTATTCCACTATTTAGAGGTTTTGTTCAAACCCAAACACGCGGACTCATACACACACAACAACTAAGGAATCACTAAAAACTTCTTTTTTTTTGGTTTCAGGGGACCTGAAAAGGTGTATTTATGATTAAAACACAATTTCGAAAAATCAACATGAAAAGAATACGTTCTTTCCTTATATTCAGGCAGGGCAAGAGAAAGTAATACTATGTAATGGCCGTAATTAGAATAAACGGGCGAATAGAGAAATAAAAACGAAATAAAATAGTAACGTGATTCTTAGTGTTCAAACGCAAAAAATATACTTACTTCACTAGTGCATTTATACACTGTGGTTTGTAATAATAAACCAGTAACCAAAATGTGGCTTTGTACTTCTGTTTCTGTTATTTCTTTCAGATACAATTTTGGTATTAGAAAGCTCCTCGGCCGAAAAGTTGGTACTCTTCTGCACCTAAAACGAAAATTCCGAATTAATTTATTAATTGATTAATTAAATGACGTATACTAAATTGATTATACATTTAATGCTTAATCTAAAATTAAAAACAAATCAATATGGCTATTTATACATCAAACTATATCATTATATTATTGTTTACCTACAGACTGTACACAGATTTTGACAATAAAATAAAGATTTTGACTAACGGTTTCATAACTATATACACCCGAGTTTGAACCCTTGCTTCTCCAAAACGATGAGTCTGATTTCAACATACTTTACATAAAAATTTAGCTCATTTTATTCTGCGTTGATCTATAATAGACCTATATTTTTAACATTGTTTCAAAATTGTCACATCGAGGTTGGAAGAAAAAAGACGCTGATTTTTGGTACAAGAAAAATTTTCATGCGTTTAGAGGCGTATAACTCGAAAATTATTTGACCAACAAGTTTGAAATTTTAACACAATATAGCCAAGTATATTTTCACACTGTGTACGCAAGTCAAATTTGTAAGTTACTTTAATTTTTATTTATTAAAAATGTTCTGAACCCTTGGTATCTCGGTAACCACTCACGCTCGTTTGGCACAAGCAAACTATCGTTTTTTAAGCGTAAAAAAATAGTTTAAATGTATTCATAACATGAAATATTGATTGGCTAATGTTTTAATAGAGTTTAAAAAATTTTTAAAACAGAGTCGGTCATGCGGGGGTGTAAACAGGATGCTTTTGGGATTCAGCAAAAAATTCGAAAATAAAAATTTGTAAAAGCTGTAACGAGATTTTACGAAGTAAATAAAAAAATAATTGAATGACGGTATAGATACTTTAGTCAAGAGATTGACTTTTGCGAATGGATGGGCTGTGAGGAAGGAAAGTGAATAATTGACAGTGCTGCCAACCTCAACAGTAAGACACTACGCGTAGTATACATTTCACTACCGTGCAGTTACTACGCACATTTTGTAGGTAAGCTGTAGTTAATTCCGAGAAAATGTTTTCTTCATAAATCTTATAAGAAATAAATGTGACCTGTAATATTGCCTAAAGCTTAATTACATGACTAGAAATGTTGAATTTACTATAATTAGGCTACCAGCTACCTTATTCCATTAGAACAAAATTTTCTACGAATGAATCGCCTTCTTTACTATCGCTGTCCCCGCCGTCTTCACTATCAGTCTCACTATTATATACCTAACTGTTTCCTTTTTTACCAGGTGTCAACAAAACTGTTGAAGAATAGCTCTTCACGTCTAAATTTCCTTATTTATTTTTCGAATTGTGGAAAGAGAAACATCACAGTAGTTAGCTGCTCGCTCACGGCTTTTGTTAAGAGGCACGGATAGGCATTTTTGTTTAGCTTCAACTTCACATTTTATTACATTGCATATTAGATTTCATTCAGCTCTGTGAATTGTTCGACCACGTTTTCGAGAAACCAACAGTTATATTTACGGTAACAAATAGTTATATTCGTTCAGTTAACCTACAAAAGGTTCGATGTACTGTATATGCTCTGGGTATAGTATAAGTTGTTATGTTTGTCGTACTGAAATTAAAGCAGTCGCGCATGCGTACTGATGCTTTTCCCCCTTTACCCCTCGTTTCAAACAAGAGCAAACTCCTGACTCAAGTGACTATACTTCTTCTCCGATGAGGTTAACAATTATCTTGGTTACAATGAAATTAGATGCTCCAACTTTATTGAAATCAGTAGGCTTAGAGTTGCACCTGAACCACGTTCACCTTCTTCTGAATTATTGCGTGGAATTTTATATTCCTCTCATCGCATGATCTAAATATTCAGACAGTTCCTCGATTACTTTAATAGACGGTAGGGATCATCAACAATATGCGCAGTGACAAGCTCCGCCCTCTGACGTCACTGGTCACCAGCGACAGCCGACACACGATACGTACCGAGTCGGTCTGTGATATTTACTAGTCTTAATACGGTCTGTAATAATTTACTAGTCTTTAATAATGGTGTGTTGTGCGATTGCCGGGTGTTCTAATCACGATAGACACCAAGGAGTTGGGCATTATAAGTTTGACCGTTTTCCAAAGGTCATTGAAACTAGATTGAAGTGGATAAATGGTTGCAAGCGGGCCTATTCATTTTCTGCTGATAGTGGTCGCGTGTGTTTAGTACATTTCGATGAATCGGATTATGTACGCGTTTTAAAGTTCAAGTAGCTACGTCTTCCATTAAAACGTGTCTTAAGGGGACCCGGAATGCCTATCTTCGTAATGTTAATGTAAGGAACATTTTCTCAAAACTGTTAGAGTTATCCTATCCAATTTTAATGTGGTTACTTTTCAGGCTATTCTACACCCACTGAGTTAGTAGCATCTTGATAAATATATCAAGATGCTACTATTGTTAGGAAGATAAGACATTTTTTTGGAATTGCCACTTTTGAAAATCATAATTTTTTGCTTATTAAAATGGAAAATAAATATTTAAACTCATTATTTTACTGGAATATTAACTCATTACATTGACATTATGGTATGAAAGGCTGAGAAAATGTTCCTTACGCGTCAAAAATGGCTATTTACGGGAAAAAAGAAAAAACTAAAAGAGAAAACATTATACGTTAATAATAATTCAATATGTTATTTTTTACAGTTCAGAGGTTAATATTATTATATTCACAGGTGTTCTGATGCTAACTTAAAGTTTTAAAACTAAATATATCGCACAAAATAAAAAATTGTATATTTATCTGTTGCCATTCAAAAAATAGAAATGTTATGCAAATGGTAACGCTTCAAAAATAACGTTAGGATTCAACATATTTTTAAGTAAAAAAAACTGCAGATCCCTTAACAAATTACATTTATATCGGTGGATGCAGAATACTCTGAATTTTAATAATTTACAAAAAACCGGAATTGTGAAATTCTTCAATTCCTTTCGTTCCGGGTACCTTTAAAGACGAATTCAGTCCCATATTTAAATTTGCCGATTGGTAGTGCCGTTCTACGTTCGGTAAACCCGACTTTTAGTGAATGTAAATAATCAATCAGAAAAACGATACGCTTGTAAGGAAGTTTATGATATTTTAAACTCATCATCCAATTATAACACAAGCAGTTCACAAAATGAAAGGATAGCCGTACAGGAAGGCAAGCCTCGTTTTAATGAAGAATCGCCACATTTGAATGTTGCGCAGTCAGAGGAAACTGATATCTTAAAACGTGAAAACGCCGAATTAAAAGAAGAAAAAAGTTACTTGGAGAAAAACTTCAGGCCGTAAACGAAGAATTGTTAAAATTAGAAACGATTTCCTGTGTAAACATACCTAAATCGCTATGTTTGTAAAAACAATGCAAAAATCCTACAATCATTACGCACCGGCCGAGTTGTTGGGGACCAGACTACGTCATCTTACTCACGGCACCTGCGCGTGGCCGCTACAGTCTAGTATTGTAACCGTGGATAGTTCTATCAACAAACAGTAGACAGTTCTATCAAGTTTATCAAAACAAAAATGTTCTTCAGGTAGTTATGTCACTTATGAATTAATTATACCGGGTGTCTAACGTAATTTGAACCATAAGGAAATAGCATTGTATTTCATTTGTTTGTTATTATTTTCTTTTCACGAATAAATGAAGACTTATTATAACCAGAAATCACCAGAAAATGTTTACACCTTTAAAACAATATCTATTTTGATACATTTTAAGTTGTATTTTAGCTTAAAATACATAAATTTGTAAATTGTTTTCTATTTAAGTATTGTACATTTTATTAATTAATCGCATTGTTTTTTTTTTTTTTTTTTTTTTGTTGACGTCCGACTGTTCTGCAATTACTACCGTCTGCTAATGCAAACGGTGAAGGATGAAATAATTTTTTGTAGCGTATGAAAATATGCCGTGCCTGAATGGGATTCGAACCCAAGAATGGTAACGGTAACGCTGTGGGGTGGAGATACAGAGATAGATGGGTCAAATCCATCTGTAGTAAAAAAAATTTGTTGTTAAAAAAATATTGGAAATATTTAGAAAAATTAATTACTTGTTTTAAAATTTTGACAATTTGTTTTAACATATAAAATTATGCAACAATCAGCTGTCTTTAAAAATTAAAATGTTACTGAAGAAAATATATTAGGTAGCCCTAATTATTTTCTTTTAATACTGAATTTGTTTCCAAAAAAATAAAAATATTTAAGTAAATAATTTTAGATGATAAAATAAATTGCCAAATAAAAAAATACAGAAAAAATTATTTTTTAAAATATTTCCAATAGTTTTTCAAAAATAAAAATTATTTCCCACAGATTCGAATGACCTATTTTGCATATGCACACCACAACTTTACCATTTCTTCAGAAACATCTTGCGACCAATTAATTTATTTACAATACTTAAATAGGAAAGGTTAACACATTTATGTATTTATGTTTTTTAACCTAAAATACAGCTTAAAATGTATCAAAAGTCGTATTTGTTTAAAAGTCTAAACATTATCTAATGACTCCTGATGATGATAACAAGTCGTCATCTATTCGTGGGAAGAAAATATTTACAAACAAACGAAAATCAATTTCCCTGTGGTTCAAATTCCAAGGAGCACACGGTATATCATGGACCAATTACTTTTATTTAAATTACAGCATGTAAATTGTACAAGCTTGTTTACTTTTTACTTTCTCCTGCCTATATGAATATAAAATACAATAATAAAAAAATAAAAAATAGGAACGAAAGTTTCATGTCGGTTTTTCGAAATCGAGTTTTCACCTGATCTACAAGTTTTCAGACCCCCTGAGCCCAAAAAACATGTTTTTAGCGATTGGTATGTGTGTGAACAGATATATCAAAAACGGAACATCGTACGAACTTGAAACTTAAGTTAGACATTACTACCGTACCCGACATGAACATTTTCATCAAAATCGGTCAAACGGAAGTAGTAGTTTATTAGTGATTTTTCACTTTTTAGCGATTTTCTCAAAAACTGGTCCTACGATTTTTTTTTAAATCGCCAGGTTTACTACATTTTTTATGCTTTTTTTATGCTTTACAAGGAAGGCGTCATGTCTGCTGAAATTCTTGGTGAGACTGTTTTCACGTAAAAAAATGGTTTTTTTAAGATTGCTGATTTAATATGCATTTTAGCGCAAAAATGTATGTAATAAAAATTGTAGACAATTTAAAATCTTACAACTTTCATTTTAAACATTTTTTCGTATAACGCTTAGTTTAGCGGTAATTAGCGATTTTTCTGTTTTTTCCTCTTGAAAACGTGTAAAAAATTTATTTCTTTAAGATTTCAGCCTGGGTATGCATTTTACGACAAAAATGTATTTAATAAAATTTATAGGAAATTAAAACATCTACAACGTTTATTCCAAGCATTTTTCTCTACAGAGCCTAGTTTAGCGTGAAAGAGTGATTTTCCCTATTTTTAAGCGAAACTGAGGTTGATTTTCATTTTGCGTTGTTCACTCATGATTAAAATTAGTTTATGTTTATTGAGGTTAGTTTTCTGTTTAAATTTAATGTTTTATTACTAATGTTAGGTGATATTGTTCATAATTTGTATTGGCAAGGGACAGTTGTGTGAGTGGTTCACACCAGATTTTTTTATTATCAATAAATATTCTGGTCAGTGTTAATCAATATTTGGCTAGAAAAATTAATATTACAGTAAATTATTATTTACTATACTTGTACAAAAAATGTATAACCACCCTGAGTGAGAAAATTTGTAATTACATTATTGTTGTTTAGGTCAACAGCCGAAAGGCTGGTTTGAACCTCTAGAGGTTTTACTAAGTAAAAACGAGAAGTAAGGTGGTTTACCATTTCCTTCCTCACTGAGTTGAAAGAGTATGCTTATCAGCATGCCAGGCCCTCCAAAAAGCACCCACTTTCCACCCTACAAATGACACCTTCACTTCATTCACCACAGGGTTTGGCTGTATAGTGGAATTCACTACTCTCAGAGGAGATAACTCTGACTAGTGTCTTTTACACCTCTACCTCTTCTGTTCTTAAACAGTTCAGTCATGTAATTGGCTGACTATATGATAAGAAACAGAATTACTTTTTGTAGCCCTGGAACCAACAGATCGAGTGCAATTAATTTAGCACTCCACCTGCCTGTTAAGGGCATGTAATTACATTAAAAATAAATAAAAACCAGTAAATAATTTCGAAATAACTTACATGATTGGATATAGTTGTGGTGCTGCTGGTGGAGTAGAATTTTGACTGGAAGATTTGGGAGCTGGTGTAGAATTGGCGACATTTCCTGATGTAATAGAACTGGCAGCTTCTTTTGGTTTGTCAGATGTTCCGGTATTATTTGGTTTCTTAGGCTCAACTGTAGCAGCCGGAATAGTGGAGTCGATACTTGCAGGTTTAGTAGGATCAGTTACTGTATTTGTATCGCCGTTTGTTGTCTTACCAGAAGGATTGATAGTTCGTGTACTAGCACTATCAGATGGTGGAGATTCCTTGGAGAGTACTACTTCTTCAAGAATACTAACTTCTTTTATTTGGTTTGGATATTCTTCCCCACTAAAAATTCACAATAAATTTGTGTAAACAAAATGAAACTTTAAAAATCTACAGTGAAACACTCACACGATTTTATTTTGCCAATGAAATTAATGAAATATACAACCTGATATTATTATTAAAACATTAGAAATAAACAAAAAATAACCTCAAAAACAACCTTATTTTAAAAGTGAGCGAAAGACGCAAAATGAAAATCAACCTTAGTTTGGCTTAGTAATACGGAAAATCACACTTTCACGCTAAACTAAGCTCTGTAGAGAAAAATGCTCTAAATAAAGATTGTAGATCGTTTAATTCCCTATAAATTTTGGTTTTATACACTTTTGTTGTAAAATGCATACTAGGACTGAAAATTTAAAAAAATCGATTTTTCACACGTTTTCGTGAGAAAAAAAACAGAAAATCGCTATTTACCCCTGAACTAAGCGTTATACAAAAAAAAGTTTGAAAAAAGACCTCATTCTGTACAGCTTTTATTATATACATTTTTGCGCTAAAATGCATATTAAAGTCAAAATCATAAAAAAGCCTTTTTTACGAGAAAACAACTTCCCAATAATTTCAGCAGATATGGCGCTTACCGTATCTTGTAGAGCATAAATATTTTGTAAATGAGGTGATTTAAAAAAAATTGCATGAGCCGTTTTTGAAAAAATCGCAAAAAGGATACGAAAAACTACTATTTCCGGTTGACCGATTTTGATGAACATGTTGGTGTCGGGTCCTCTAGTGATATCTAACTTAAGTTTCAAGTTTCCAGTTCGTCCAATGTTCCGTACTTGAGATATTTTGTTCAAACACACACACACACACACACACACACACACACACACACACACACACAAACCAATCGTTAGTAACATGTTTGTGGGCTCTACTTCTTGCATGCTCTCCTTCCTTGTTCTTCCCGGTTCAGAAACTGGATGGCGAGTGTGATTCGCAGTTCAGTGCGGCCGTTCAAATCCCCCTCCGGCGAGTCCACTTCATGGTGGAGGGGAAACACTCCCTGCTGCGTGTCGGCAGCGCTCCTCCACGCGGCAGGTTGTGGGACCGTCTGCAGCGCTGATAATGGTGGGTCAGTCGGTGACAACATATTTATATTTTCTTACTTATTCTTGCCCTACATAAATACATAAAAAAGAGGAAGTACTAACACTGAGAGATACATAGGAAAGAGGATTGTACTAACACTGTCCAAATCACTATACTTACACTACTACAAAAATAATAGTGTATTTTATTTATTAGATAACTGGTTATCTTACTCTATTCGGTCCTGATGTATAATTTGCTCCACTAATGTATTCGTCCGCTTCCTAAAAATTATAAAACATATTTTTAAGTATTCAGTTCTTAATATTAGATTATTTTCATATTTTTTTTATAATTGCAGCCCATTGTCAGATAGATGGTATAGAAAAATTTTGTTTTTAAGAGGTGGTGTAACCGGGTTTTATGGAAAAAAAACATTAATTTATGTTCATTTTTTTATGCTATTACTTATCAATGTTTTCTGAGAAATTTAAGACGTAGACCATTTAGACATCTAATAAAAAATAAATTTTTATGATTTAAAAAAAGTTGTCATTATTTTTTCATTAACCCACCGTGTTAGGCTAGTTGTAAACGTCGTCACCGAGGGTCAGCTGTTTTACAGCTGATGTATAGATACGAAGGTTCCGTGGTTCAAATCCTATTTGTTTTCGTTTTGTTTTTTTTTTTTGGTTTAACGTCCGATTGTTCTGCAATTACTGCTAATGCAGACGGTGAAGGATGAAATGATTTTTTGTAACGTATGAAAATATGCCGTGTTTGAACGGGATTCGAACCCAAGACCGCATGATGAAAGGCGAGCACGTTACCAACTACGCCAATGCGGCCGGCATTGATTCAAATCCTAATAAAGGCAGTTACTATTATACTACGGTTTTCACTGCTAGACAGTGGTGTACTTTAATGGGTGGGGTTCAATTAACCATACTCTCTCAGGAATGGTTGACCTGGGTCTGTACAAGACTACACCTCATTTACACGTCATACACATCATCCTCATCTCATTGGGTCATGGGGTTGCTTATTGTTCTGAATTGAACAGATTGCAACGTACACATATTAGGAATTTAAAAAAAAAGACAGTGGTTACTGGTGTAAAATGATGGTTAGGATTCAATTAACCATACTTTCTCAGAAATGATTGGTCTAAGTCTGTACAAGATTTAGATAATAGAAGCAGCTCCAACGATGATTAACAACTGGACCGGCAGTAGAGGAATAGTAATGATGCATCAGTAGCGATAGAGGTGAAAACAATACACGCAGCGCAAGCAATACTTCGAAGTTTTTTAAAATGTTTAATTTAATTATTAATTTCGTTTGATGGTTTATGTTACTATTTAATCACTATGAATGTTTCCTTCTATAATGTACTTTATTTTACTTGTTTGTGTTGTTTGAGTCATCAGCCGAAAGGCTAGTTTGAACCTCTAGAGTTTTTACTAAGTAAAAACGAGGAGTGAGGTGGCTTACTAATGCCTTCCTCACTGGGTTGAAAGAGTAAGCTTATCAGCATGCCAGGTCCTCCGAAAAGCACCCACTTTCCACCCTGCAAACGACACTTTCACTTCATTTACCACAGGGTCTGGCTGTATAATGAAATCGATGACTTTCAGAGGTGATAACTCTGACTAGTGTCTTTTACATCTCTACCTCTTCTGTTTTTAAATAGTTCAGTCATATAATTGGCTGACTATGTGATAAGAAACAGAACTATTTTTTGTAGCCCTGGAACCAACAGATCGAGTACAATTAATTAACACTCTACCTGCCTGTTATGGGCAGATTTTTATTGTATAGATATATTTTAGAGGATGCCTTAAATGGAATGGATGAGATCTTGAGGAAGGATTACTTCATGAAAATTAATAAGAACAAAACGAAAGTGTTGTGCAGTAGCAAGAGTGGTTTAGAAGAGATGGGAAATTTAAAAGTAGGCAACGAAAACATACAGGAAGTGGGGGAATTCTGCTATCTAGGGAGTAAAATAACAAAGGATGGTAGAAGCACGAGTGATATCAAGAGTAGAATTGCTCAAGCTAGAAAAGCCTTTGAAATGAAAAACAGCTAACTGACTACAAACATTGATTTACAGATTAGGAAAAATTTCTTAAAACATTATGTTTGGAGTGTAGCGTTATACGGAAGTGAAACGTGGGTGATAGGGGCTGTAGAACGGAAGAGGATAGAAGCTTTTGAAATGTGGTGTTATAGGAAAATGTTAAAGATTAGGTGGGTGGACAAAATAAGTAATTTAGAGGTTCTTAGGCGAGTGGATGAAAAAAGAAGTATATGGAAGCACCTTACCAAAAGAAGGGATAGGCTAGTGGGGCATATCCTAAGACATCCAGGTATTGGGCTATCAATAATGGAGGGTAACATTGAGGGAGTAAATTGTAGAGGGAGGCAAAGATTAGAATATATAAAGCAAATTACAAAAGATGTAGGGTGTTACAGGTATGTAGATATGAAACGACTTGCGCAAGATAGAACAGGTTGGAGAACTGCATCAAACCAGTCGAGAGACTGATGACAAAAAAAAAAAAAAAAAGATATATTTTATCTGAAAAGGAGGTAGGAATATTGTATTAAATTCTTTGTGACCATTTTCATCGAAATTCATTACATTTAAGATTTTATTTTTATTTAATGGTAATTGAAATTTTTACATTATATTTAACTTTTTTGAGCTTTATTTGTAGACCATCATTGTCGTAACTGCGTAACGATTCACTAAAAATGTAATTATATTGCAATTTTTTTCAGACTGTATTAGAAAAGATGTCCTGACACATAGTTTACAATAGTGAGGTATCACTTAATTTTTTTTAATCATTAGTTTACTTAATGTAAAATTTTCAATGGAAATACCAATAAATGTACTTTATTGTGAATAACACCTCACGTCAGTGTTTTTGTCTGACCAGAGAATTTATTTTTATTTCCACTAATTCATTGTTTTCGATTATTCGGCAATAAAGATGTCCTATGTATCCCAGATTACAACGAGACTACTGAATTGTTAATAAGAGAAAATGTGAAGTTTTAAAACAACGTGAAATCATTCTGGGTGGGCTTTCAAGTTTACGTAAGCAGCTTAGCGGTGGGAAGGAGTATAGAATTTGCTTTCTTCTGTTTACAAGGGGTAGGGGGGAATGAAGTTGATCAAGTAAAGAAAGATGTTAATGGATATTAGTTATAACAGAAATTGTCAGTGATCGTGTACCACCTTAAATTTTGACCGGTTGGCAAATACTTTAGTACAAAATTAAAACAATGAATAATAAAAAGAAAATATTGGAAGCCAGCTCTATCATTAGAACATGAGAAAATTGAATAAATAATGCTACTTTTCTTTGCATTCAACTACAATATTCATTGCATCACTTAACAACAAACTTATTCTTAAATTCCCCAACCTATTTTAAATATAGCCAACCTTTTCTCACGCGACTTTGATAAAAAACAAAAACTTAAAAACCCCTTATTATAAATACGAATGAATTAACCGCTAACTAAATATCTTTTTTCTTTCTTCTTCTCCTCGTTTTCCTATTCACTTCTTCAAATACATTCTCCTTCTTAACCAACTGTTCTAATCTGAATTCCCAAGGAATCTGATTTTAATTTCCTAGATCTAAACCAGGAAAAATCTGGTTAACAAATCTCCCTCTACCACCAACCGTTCAACCAACCTGGAGGGCAACGGAAAGGAGAACCATCCTAATGACTGGCTGTAAGTTGGTAGGTGGAAGAAAGATCCAAAAACACAGAGAGTGAAATACGCCCGCCTAATGAATGCTATTCCGTATCAGATGATAGACAGTTGGCTATATTTACAATTTATTGTTTATCTACTATTCAAATGTAATTCTTGCAGAGGTGGTTTTCCTATGCACTATTTAATGGGTCTTTACCTACGTAATGTAAGTTTCGGTAATTAAGAATTACCATAACTCCCATTGTTTGTACTTTACAACGGTACAGTCGTCTGCCTGGAGACATCTTTTCCAGTTCTCCAGACTGTCCATTCATTCCACCACTTCACCTCTTTCGAGACTATTTCTTTCCACCATGAATTAACGTTAAGACGTCATCAAGTGATTACACTCTTTAAGAAAATGGGAACTTCATAAATCTTCCACTGCAGAATCCACTGTATCTATATGTGTTGCTAAAGGTTTTTTTTCAAGTTCCATTTGACTTTATGATCCTTCAGTAAAGTCACAATTTGTCAAATAAACGTGTCAAATATGTGGCCAATACCATATTTCCATTTCATTGTCAACCCTCCATTGTAAGGTTCATGAAAGTGGAACGCAGAAGAGTAAAATGTGTGACTTGTTCGAAAAGCTGTTCGATATGTCAATGAGGTGATTTGCATCTTACAATCACTAGTACAAAAATGTTTAGAATGGATTAATAAAGAATGAGTGGTGAATGAAGTGAAGGTGTCATTTGCAGAGTGGAAAATATGTGCTTTTCAGAGAGCCCGGCATGCTGAAAAGTGTACTTTTCCATTCAGTGAGGAAGGCAATGGTAAACCACCTCACTCCTCGTTTTACTTAGTAAAACCTCTACAGGTTCAAACCAGCCTTTCGGCTGATGACCTAAACAACAACAACAATAAAGAATATATAGATGGAACAGCAACGACCTACAGAATGAAAAGTGAACCAAAGTAATTGAAGTTCTCAATACATGAATGGCTGTATCATAGACGGAGGGGTAAAAAAACGAGAGTAGGGTTTTATATTAATGAATTGCTTAAACTATTAGTATCACACCAAATATAATTAAGTTTCTGCAAACGATTCATTTAAAATTCTTCAAAAATTTAATTTGAATTCTAAAAATTAAAATTATTTTATAATTTACGGGCATAAGTTCCCACTCCATATAACTGAATATGTATGCAAGCTAAATAATAAAACAAAAGCTGAAAAAGCAAACGGAAAAATTAGAAAAAAGTTTGTGTTCATGGCTGATTGTCAACTAGTCAACATAAAACCAGTCAAGAATTCGCTTGCAGAAATAGCGTTTCTCAATAACCTCAAGCAACTTTCTACCTGTTGACTGACTGTGCTATCCCGAACTTCAAAAGAACAAAATTAATTGATTTTTAACAAAGTTTAATACATTACACAATTTAAATTTATGTGAAATAATAAAATGT
Organism: Catonia carolina; assembly: GCA_035578175.1. NCBI lineage: Eukaryota > Metazoa > Arthropoda > Insecta > Hemiptera > Achilidae > Catonia > Catonia carolina. Next base: position 24,659,106 of record JAQMRL010000009.1, read on the forward strand.
TCATAACAGGCAGGCGGTGGAGTGTTAAATTATTTGCACTCGATTTGCTGGTTCCAGGGCCATAAAAATTTGTTCTGTTTCTTAACATATATGGTAACCCAATTATATGACTGAAGCATTTAAGAATAAAAGAGGTAGAGTTGTACAAGATACTAGTCACAGTTATTTCCTGTGAGAGTAATGAATTTCACTATACAGCAAGACCCTGAGGTGAATGAAGTGAAGGTGTCATGTGGAAAGTAGATGCACTTCAGAGGGCCTGACATGCTAATAAGCATACTTTTCCACTCAGTGAGAAGGGCAAATGTATACCACCTAACTTATCCTTTTACTTAGGGAAGCCTCTGGAGGTTCAAACCTGCCTTTCGGCTGATGACCTAAACAACTACAGCAACACAATATAGTATACTTACACATGAATTGTTTGTTGAGAGAATCTATAACTGAAAAAAATTCAAAATAATCTTTTTAATAGTTTATAAATCTTTTACATGGGTAGTTCATTTTCATAACTCAACAAGTAAATGAGTAGGTTGAAAGCGAGTCTATAGTTGTCATATGATGAGTGGAGGGGAAGCATAAGATTATTCGTTTCTTTACTCTTTCCTCCACTTTTCCACTCCATCTCTTCCATGCTTATGTTTGTTTACGTTATTTCCTGTGTATTTCTTATTAAATAAAAGTAGTTTAATTTATAATAAAAGTAAATACATTCATATTAATATTTTATATAAAAAACCTCCTTAAAATATTTCACTTAGGAATTATAAATTTAACTAATTAATAACGCTGAAATTAAGTACAACAAGATTAAATACGGACATCTCTTATCTTATTCGGCAGTATTCTCCTTACATCACTGCCACGTATACAGTATGCGCAGAACTACGTATATTTACTATGCATGATTCGTTTTGGCTTGCTCGCCAGCCCCATTACAAATATCAGAGTTTTTATGAAAATGTACGACCTATATGCGCCAAATTTTTCTTTTGTACTTATGAATTAAACCTATTACCCCCATAGATATACATGTAAACAAAACTAATTATATTTAACAAAAATTAAGTAATGTACGTAACAATTTACATTTACAGCAATATCATTGAGGAGAGTGTTATGTAGCGATTTTTGCTTTTATTCCCCGTTTCCGACCACTACATGTATTCTCCAAGATAAGAATTCCAGTGACGTCGAGTTTTACCTTTGTGCTTTTTTCGCATTTTGATAATTTCCACAGGCATTATACTCACTGTCTATTCGCTCCAGTTTTAGAGTTAATAAATTATATTTATGATCCACTGTGAAGTGTTGAAAAGCTAATTCCTCCATTTTGTATCCCTTTCAACAGTCGTAAATCACTGTGTTACCTGGTTCAAATGCAGTTAAATTTAAACTATTCCAGTTACCTGAGTATGGTGGTCGGTTTAATACCTGAGGTGGTGATCGGTTAAATGCATAAGTAACCTGAAATGGTGGTCGGTTAAATGCATAAGTAATCTTAGTGTGGTGATCGGTTGAATGCATAAGTAACCTGAGTGTGGTAGTCGGTTCAATGCATAAGTAACCTGCGTGTAATGGTTGATTAAGTGCATAAGTAACCTGAGTGTGGTGGTCGGTTAAATGCATAAGTAACCTGTGTGTTACAGTCGGTTATGTACATAAGTAGCCTGAGTGTGGTGGTCGGTTAAATGCATAAGTAACCTGTTTGTGGTGGTCGGTTAATTGCAATAGTACCTTTTTTGTATAGAGCCAATTTTATACCACGTAAAATGATATTAGATTTTCCTTGGAGCTGTTTTTCCAGCCTTCGTTCTCAACACTCGTTCACTAATGCCTTTCTCTACTCTTCCGTCCACCCTGTTTGATTCAGCTCATCATTATAGGCCTTAAAGTCAGTATTAGTTTAGTTTAGTACTAATTATATTGTGACATGTGGGACAATATATGTAAACAGTGGTTGGCATCCTTTGTGCAAGCGCGATTTTCTTGTAGATGTATTTAAAAAGTTTCGTTTTTAAAAAACAATCCTCATACTCTTGACGAACTGAAGGCAAATATTGAACGAGAGATTTCTAACGTTTATGAGCAAAAAGTGGCTAAAAATGCTAAGAAACCTGTACAAACTCATATTTGGATTACAGGGAATAATTTTCAACATCTATCATAAAATTATTAATGGTGTTTAAATTTAATGTGAATGTTGTTGCATAAAATTATAATAAATTATTTAATATTTTTGTGCTACATTTATTTCAACTTAAAACAAGTTGAGTCTTTGGTGAAACACTCTTTACATAACGTAGTTAATAATATTTAAAATACTTACTCAAATGTACTGCAACATAAATAAAAACAAAAACATTAGACAAAATTAACTTATGGTTATTTTTAAAATAAATTAGTATCTTGGTTATATTTTTATATACAGTTAAACTTCTCTTAACGACCATCCCTCTCTGCGACCGAATATTTGCGGAACCGTTTTATTACTCATGTGACCCATGTATTATATACCCCTATTAAGCAACCAGCCCGTACTCTGACCAAGGACCTCCGAGTAAAAAGGCATTTTCGTTTTTGGGTGACCAAAAATTTGACTGCCGCAAGGCAAAGTAAATAAGTAGACACCGATTGAGGATGTCTATGTAAAACGGGCGTATACTGGTATACGCCCTTTTTGGGAGATGGTGTTTTTGAACTCTTCCCGATTTTTTCTGCCCGGCTGAAAAATTTTATTTCAATATATTTTTATTAGAATTCGAAGCGTTTAAATGAAGAAGGCAGCGCACTGAGTTTTTTTTTTGTAGCCAATGAGGTTAAAAAAAATAGGTAAAAAGGTCATTTTATCGCATTACGCTTAAGGCTACATTATGCATCATTATACATCTTGGTTTTATTTTTTTTAAAAAAACGGTGACTTTTCGTATGTATTGTGTGCAGCCTTGTTTTTTACTTGGCTTTCTGATTTGTTATACAGATTTTTTCGTACGAGTGAGGTTATGTTTGTTCATTTCATTCGTTTTTTGAAAATTCATTTTTTTCATACATAAGGAAAATATTCTCAAAAACAGTTAAGAACAATGACTTGAGCTTTCCAGGGTACATTTATTGCATAAGAATACACATTTTTATATTGCAATCTAACAAAAAAATAGCTTAAACAGGTTTTAAAGTGAACCAAATTTGTTAATTTTTTTGAAATTTATTGAGATTACTAAAAAATAAAAAATAAATTCTGATGAACTAAACGTTAATTTGAGAAACCCTAATGTTAAAATGTGTATCAAGGTCCAATTAATGTGTAGAGAAACATTCAGCCTATTATCTCCACCACAGGCTGAGAAAATGTTCCCCTTAATAAGGTTTTCAAGGGGAATATATATTTATTCGAATTATCCAAGTTCGAAATAACCAAGTTATACTCAATACAGATCTACTAATTAAAGAAATTAGTTTTTATAATCCAAATAACTACTATTAATTAAATTAACTGATATGTTTAAAATCATTCTAGTCGGATTAATATGACCCGACGCGAGTAAGTAAGGGTTAACATCCCTCGTATTTTTTTTATGAAATTCAAAGGTAATTTGGGTAAAGTAAACTGGACGAGGCCATCTACCTGAGGGACAGGAGTTTTAAGGAAATTGGTGTTTTATTACTTACTGGTGAAAGGGTCGTCTGTTGTTATGATGCGATGGACTCATCTAGTTGCCTAAAGGTAGTTTTACAGTTAACCTATTTTAAACCTATGCCATGCAAATGAACATACAAAGATAATGTTCTTTAATGTACATAAATTTTATATAACATAATTATAATGTATTTTAAATTAACAAATAAAACTTAAAAATTAAAAATAGAAATAGTGCAGTAGGGCAACAAGAGAGAAGATTTTATTTCTTAAGTTCTTCGTTTTCACTATTCATGCAGCCGCTTTAGATAATATGGAAAATTATTAGTTTTTTCACAATAACTTTCTCAATTACCAAAGGTGGCCACAGATCTTTGCATGTTCATTTGCATGGCATAGGTTTAAAATAGGTTAACTGTAAAAGTGCCTTTAGGCAACTAGATGAGTCCATCGCATCATAACAGACGATCCTTTCACCAGTAATAAAACACAATAGCGACCCTTTCTACACTAATAAAACACCGATTTCCTTAAACCTCCGGTCCCTCTGGTAGATGGCCTGGTCCAGTTTACTTTACTCGGTAATTTTTTATATTAAGGCTACTTACCCTAAAATATAGTTCCTTATAAAATCTGTTAAAACTGATAAAATCGGTTCTTCACCCGACGGATCTCTTTTTAGCTTTCCAGTCATTAGATAAGGAAACTTTTCCGGGCCATGACGATGTATATATTGAATAATTACATCAAATATGGTATGCCAACGACCTTTCCTTGAAAATAAATAAAAGAATATTAAATAACTGCTTATTAGTATAACATTAGGAAAACAAATTTCCCAAATTCATGACTAGTCTATAGATTTTAGCAGCTTAATAAAAAAACTCTGGTGTGAACACTCACATGACTTTCTCTTGCTAATGAATATAATGAACAACATAACCTAATATTAGTAATAAAACATTAGAAATAGACAAAAAAAAATCTATAAAAACATAACCGTATTATCATCATGAGTTAATGATACAAAATGAAAACAACTTTAGTTTGGCTTAATAATACTGAAAATCACTCTTTCACGCTAAACAGCTACGCTCTGTAGAGAAAAATCAGAAAAAATTATCGCATGAGCACTGAATCTTTTGGAATTGCGATATCTAAGGAATGGTGATTTGTCAGAAAAAAGTTAAACAATTTTTGTTGCTAATTGCACGATCTACAACTTTTTTTAACCTGTTTTACTTTATCTTGCATATATGAAAATATGGGAAGAAAAGTATTGTTTTCATGACGATTTTTCGAAATAGAGTTTTTACCGGATATACACGTTTTAAGACCCCCTGAACCCAAAAACCATGTTTATAGCTTTTGGTCTGTGTGAGTGTGAACAAATATCTCAAGAACGGAACACCATACTAAGTTCAAACTTAAAACTTATGTTGGGTACTACGAGAGGACTCGGCACAAACATTTTAATTAAAATCGGTCAACCGGAAGTAGTCGTTTATTCGTGTAATTTTTCACTTTCTTGCGTTCTCAAAAACAGCTCGTACGATTTTTATTTTTTAAAAATCACTTCATTTACTCAATTTTTTATGCCTAGTAAGAAAGGGTAGGCGCCATGTCTTCTGAAATTCTAGAGGAGTCTGTGCTCTCGTAGAAAAACATGGGTTTTTAAGATCGCGACCTTAATATGCATTTCAGGGCATAAGTGTAAACAAATTAAAGTTATAGAAAATTAAACAATACAACTTTTATTCCTAATATTTCTTTATCTAATGCTTTGTTTGCTGATAATAAGTGATTTTCTGTTTTTTTTTATTCATGAAAATCTGTAAAAAAACGTTTTTGTTGCAAGATTTCGGCCGTATGCATTTAACGACAAAAGTGTACATATAAACAAATTTATAGGAAATTAAACAATGTACTTTTATTAAAGACATTTTCTCTACACAGCCTAGTTTAGCATGAAAGAGTGATTTCCGTATGTTTAAGCCAATTTAAGGTTGATTTTCATTTTGCATCATACACTCATGATGAAAGGTTTTGTTTTGTTAAACTGTTTTTTGTTTTACGTCTGACTGTTTTGCAATTTCTGCTAATGCAGACGGTGGATAATGATGATAATGAAAAATAAGTGATGAAACTATGCCAGACCTGACCGATAATCGAACCCGGGACCCACCCGGACCTAACTATTTGCATTGGTAAGAGACAGTCGTGTGAATGTTTTACACCAGATTCTTTTCATAATTTTAGTTCTCTAAATGCTAGGATATGTCTGCTACCATCTCTGCTAAAATAGATCCAAAAGCTGTGCTCTCATGGTCAAAATTATTTTTTTAATTATTGTGGCCATAATAGACATTTCAGGGCAAAAGTGTAAATAATAAAGTTGTAGGAAATAGAAAAACCTGCAACTTTTATTCAATAATTTTTTCTACAACGCTTACCCTACTTTAACGTCAATTACTGATTTTCTCAATTTGTTCATCAAAATGGGTAAAAATTATATTTTTAAGATTGCGGCCCTAGTATGCATTTTATGGCAAAAGAAAATGTATTAAAGTTATAAAAAATTAGAAACACTACAAGTATTATTCCTTTGTTGTGTTCCTTGGTTGTGTTGGGGTCATCAGCCGAAAGGTTGGCTTCAACCTCTAGACGCTTTACTAAGTAAACAAGGAGTCAAGTGGTTTACTATGTTTTCCTCACTGAGTTGAAAAGTATGCTTATAAGCATGCCAGACCCTCTGTAAATCATATACAGTCAATTCCGGATAATTGGGGCACATTGGAACCGGAGCAATTTGGCTCAATTAAACGGTTTGCCCTAATAAACGAACTCGTAAACTGAGGCATATACGATACTGTATTTTATTAAAATTATCACATACATAAATTTTACATGCAAGTTCTATGCATATGCACACGAAAAAATAAAAAGGTTTCAAAACAATGATGAACTTTTTAGCAAAACCTTTTGCCTTGGTTTTAAGCATTGTACCACTGACACTAACACCTAGCAAAGTTACAATGGCGAACCATTCGTTCAACGCTTCAAAACAAGTGGATCCTTTCTTTGCGGTTTTTTTCTGAGATGTTCCATGATCTTTTAATACCCACTCTTGGTGAGTTTTCTTTTCTCGGAGCATGATACAAGCTATCATAATTTTTTGTACACCGGTTAGTTCCGATAGTTTACGTTGGCTTAAGTTAGGTGGATACGTTTTTTTTGTCAAGAAGCTTTATTCCTTCACACAGTCATAAAATCATTACGCGGCATTTAACTCACAAAGATGTTGATAGTAGGTAATGTACTGTAAGCCTACACATAAAAATGTCATCAAAATTTGGGAAACGAATGGAATTTAAAAAATTAAAAGTTATGCCTGCAGATAACAAAACAACCAGACTCGAAAAACAGTGCGGTACAGTTACACTCATGAAATTACCAAAACTGATGAGAAACATGGAATTACGAACGTTCTATGTACGTATGGCAAGTGACAACTAACCATAAGTTGCAAGGAGGCTATACAGCTTGTAAGATTGGGCATAACTAGTGGATATAGCTCACTGAAATCTTTACAATGACGATTATGTAGCCTACACATTGTAATGTAAATAACATTTTTATTATGACTGATGTGTGATTACTCGTGTTTACCTGTCGAAACTTTTACTACCTCTATCCTACCCATTATCTTATCTTGCCGCTTAGAACCACGTGTTCTTCGTCGCTGGCCTGTAATGGTTTCAATAAAACATATATTGTACATACATCAGATTGGCCCCAATAAGTGGCATTACGGACCGAATAAACGGAGCAATAATATAAAATCCCGTTCTATTTTTGTTTAATAAAGAAATTTCCCAAAAAACCGGCTGCCCCAGTTAACCAGTGGACCTATTATCCGAAATCGACTGTATCTTCATAATGCAAATGACACTTTCACATCATTCATCACAGGGTCTAGCTGCATAATGAAATTCATTACTCTCAGAATAGACATCTCTAACACATTAAAAAATTATGCAGTTAAATTTTTATTTGTTAATAAAATAAGTTGTTGTTTAGGTTATTACCCGAAAGCCTGGTTTGAATCTCAAGAGGCTTTACTAAGTAAAACGAGGAGTGAGGTGGTTTATCTCAGCTTTTCTCAGAGTGGAAAAGTATGCTTATTAACATGCCAGGCCCTCTGAAAAGCATCTAGTTTCCACCCTGCAAATAAATCCTTCATTTTATTTACAATAGGGTCTGGTTGTATAATGAAATTCATCACCCTCAAAGGAGATAAGGCTGACCAGTAGTTTTTACACCTCTACCTCTTCTATTCTTAAATGTTTCAGTCATACAATTGACTGACCATGGGATAAAATCAGAACTATTTTATTGTAGCCCTGGAACTAGCAGATCGAGTACAAATAATTTTACACTCCAGCTGCCTGTAATAAGCTATAAAAATAAAATTCGGCTGTGTTTTTTATTTTATATTGCATTCACATATGTTTCACACCAGATTTTCTAAAACTGAAATTCGAATAAGTTGCCCAATATTCGTGACCAATTTATAAACCTCGAAGATATTAACGAACTCGGAAGAGTTCACAATATATTCTTATCGTCATCATAAAATAAAAGGCCTCTTTGTTCAAGCTTAGTAAGCTGCCATTTCTTAAAGTAGTTAGGAAACCCATCCAAGATCGTTCTTGGATCGATCTTGGAACTCCTTCCAAGATCGTTCGAGATTACTTTGTACTGTTGGCCTGCACGTAAGCACCTGTTTGGATGTTTGATATCATCCCTAGCACATTAAGTTCATAATACTGTAACATAGTTCGTGAATAGTCTAGAAATGTTTATAGTAAAACGTTATTGTTTTAAGAATAGGTTGTTTTTTATAGGTTAGAATAATTATTAATTATAGTCATTTTTGTATAGAATAGGTTATTTTGGTATAGGTTGTTGACATTTCTAAGAGACTGTGTATTGTATGAGGTGAAGTTGTTGAAGAAGGATGGTAAACTACAATGAATGAAGTGTTTTGATAAGGAATTCTGGGAAATAGAATATAGGAGAAATGTTTGTTTTTTATTTTAATTTCTTCTGCAGTGTTCCGCTTAAGTGCACAAAGTTTTCGTTTGGTCTAGATTTAATGTTAAACCCTTAACAGACGGATAACCAATATAATTTTGTTAGATGACGAGTGTGTAATTACTCATCAGTTTGAGTAAGAGTGAAAGTGTATGTATGCGCACACCAGTAAACATTATAGTTAAATTATAGCTGAATGTATGCGGAAGAAAGTAAGCTATTTAGAAACACAATCAGGTTAGTAGGAAGTAGTTTATTGATTTGTGAATGTTGGGGTACCACTCAATTCCGGTTTTATTTGAAGAAAATAGTGTAAAGACCGTATCTCATTTAAAAATTGAGTTATAACCTCGTTTGAAAGCTTTATTGGTAAAGGTTGGCAATTTTTTCAATTGCCTTTTTTCAATTTTTCTATTGCAGCAAAACCGGTTGAATTGAATATGAACAGTAGGAGGGAATTAACGCTCCGAAATTCGTAGAATATCCTACGTTCAGACATTCTTCACAATGAAACTAAAGTGTTTTAATATTTATACTTTATATTTTTTCTGCATGTACATGTTCACAAAATTCCGTGCTTTCATATAATAACGTATGTCATTTAAATAACTGTAGGAATGGGTCAATGACAACATCTCAAAGAGAGAAAGTTTTCCGCCTTTATTTTACCACAGTATCTATATTCACTTGACTCTTACATACGTTTGAATAGCCGTATAGAGTGATAAACGAGGGCGTTTTTTACATAAAATTTTTCGCTCCACATTTTTCTGTAATAACAGACTACAAAAAATAAAAATAAAAAATTTTGACAAACAATCCAAATTTTGACAGAAACCTGCGACTTGCATAAATTGCAACAAATCTTTCGTAAATTCGCTGTAACTGGCGTAAAAAACAGTTTCATGTCTGTTTTTTTTAACATCTCTCGAAATTTTTTTTACGTTTCATAAAAATTTAATTTATTTTGGAAAAAATACTAATTTTATACTATCGGCGCGATCTTGGAAATAGTTTTCGAAGAGTTAGTGTTCTAAAACCTATCAGTCCAAAAAGGGTTAATCTGATATTGATTGAGTAAAAGGAAGAAAATCACTTATTGACGCTAAACTAAGCACTGTAGAAAATATGGTGTGAAACACTCACAAAAATTTCTCTTGCCAATGCAGATAAAGAAAATATGACCGAACATTAGTAATAAAACATTAGAAATAACAAAAAATTAACCTCAATAATCATATCCTAATTTTAATCATGAGTGAAAGACGCAAAATGAAAATCAACCTCAGTTTGGCTTAAAAATACGGAAATTCACACTTTCACGCCCAACCAGGCTGTGAAAAAAATGCTCTAAATAAAATTTCCTATAAATTTGATGATACATTTTTGTCGTAAAATGCATGCTAAGGCTGAAATCGTAAATAAATCGATTTTTTATACGTTTTCGTGAGAAAAAAACAGAAAATCGCTTATTACCGCTAAACTAAGCGTTATACAGAAAATGTTTAATAAAAGTTGTAGGAATTTAAATTTTCTACAACTTTTATTATATTATATTTTTGTGCTAAAATGCATACTAAAGCCGGAATCTTAAAAACACAATTTTTTTATGAGAAAACTCAGAATCCTCAAGAATTTCACTAGACATGGTGTCTATCTTATCTTGTAGATCATAAACAATTTTAGTAAATGAGATGATTTTTAAAAAAATCGTAGAAGCCTTTTTTGAGAAAATGGCAAAAAAGTGAATAATAACACAAATAAAGTACTATGTACGGTTTACCGACTTTGATGAAAGTGTTCGTGTCGGTTCCTCTAGTGATATCTAACGTAAGTTTTAAGTTTCAAGTTCGTACGATGTTCCGTTCTTGAGATATTCTGTTCACTCACATACTCGCGCGCGCGCACAAACACACTTACACACACACACGCACACACACACACACACACACACACACACACACACACACACATCAGACACACACCCGGACCAATCGCTAAAAACATATTTCTTGGGTTCAAGGGGTCTGAAACGTGTAGATCCGGTAAAACCTCGATTTCAAAAAATTGACATGAAAACAATACTTTCCTTCCTATATATATTCATATAGGCAAGAGAAAGTAATAAAAATATTGTAGCTTTTTAATTTCCTACAACTTTAATTACTATTTAGGTTTTGTCTTAAAATGTATAATATTACTGTAATCTTAAAAGACTATCCACTGGAGTATAGGACTTGGCAATAAAACTGTGTGAAGTGCAGGTATATTTTCTTGTACACATAGAATTTAAAAAATAACCTAGTGAATTATATCTAAGAAGCAAAATTATTGTATTCTACTCACCCTTATTTAGTAGTTTAAGGAAAATTCAAATTAAAGTTAGTCAATATAAATGCGGAAAATCCTTCAAAATATATCGATATCAAAAAAATAAACGAAGTACAACAAAAAAATATAATCTTAATAAAAAACATACGGAAAATGTTAAATGCCTCTACTAAGTATAAATTTTAGAGTTAAAATAACGGTTTTAATAATTTGGGAACGCGTTTACCGCTCAAATTTATAAGAAAACAAAAAATTATAAACTGACAAATGTAAAAACGTACAAATATATATTTCGTTATGAAGGGTTCAAAATTTTGACGGCCGTCTAACAGGGAATTTGAAAAAAAATAGAATTTCCGGTTATAGGGCCCTTTAACAATTTATTTGGAAAATATAAATAGTTAAGAACATTGTAATAGTATAGGGATAACCAAAATGTATGTAAATGATAATATAATGTCTAAAAGCTGGTTCTCACGAATCGATTTTGATTGAACAACTAACTAGTGTACATGGAAATTTATAGTGAGAACGAATGGTTCAGTCATCCGTTATTCGTCATTCGGTTCAGTCGGGTTGATTCTACTGAAATTATCAGCTGGTCAACTGTTTCGCGTTCAACTGTACAATTAACCCACCGGATTCGTCTAATGGCAAAGTCGCTGTGAGTCAATTGTTTATCAGCGGATTTTCGGAGACGAACGTTCCATGGTAAAAATCCTAATAAAGGCAGTTACTTTAAATATATTTTATAGTGGTTATCGTTGTACTTTGATGGTTGGATTCTATTAACCATACTCCCTCAAGAATGGTAGGCCTGAGTCTGTACAAGAAAATAGTTCATTTACACGTCATACACATCATTCTCATCTCATTGCGTCATGAGGTTTCTTATCATTCTTAAATTGAACGTACATACATTTGAGACAGAAAACAAAAAAAAATAAAAATTAAACAATACACGAGCTGATACGATACCACCAACGAGCTAACGCAGTTGCTAACCGGGCATATTTGACTAGGTTCAAACTTCATGAAGTACCGAAATGTCGACTTTGCGATAGTGAAGAGGGGGAGTCCAATTCGCATATTTTTGAAAGATGTCCCTATTTTGGCCTCGACAGAATGGAGACATCTGAGAAGATAGGCGTTGCACAGTGGATCCCAGAAAGAATAGGGGCAGCGATGCTGCAGGATGAGGAGAGCTGGAAGTTGGTCGGTCAGTTTGCGGCGAGGGTGGTCGGGCGACTGCGGAGGGAGGAGACATATGAAGATCAGCGGGATAGCCCTCTCCCACGGTGAATCAATCCTGTTCCGACCTCAGTAGGTAAGGCAGGCACACTAATTTCCTGAGCTGGTGATGAAAGAGATAAATGAAAGTGAAAGAGTGGGTGTTGGTCAGTGACAGGGAGAGGGGAATTAAGCTACAGTTTCCTTTCACGCCCCGCTGACATTATGTAAATATTTTGCTGATGTCGGATCAAGTGGCCAGGCGGCGGGTTTTTGGTTGGTGAGGGGGTTGCGGCCTCCTTGCATTGAGGCGGTTGCATCGTGAAGGAGTGAACATGAGTTTTTCTCGCCGCCTCGGACAAAAAAAAAATTAAACAATACAGGGCGTATCATAAAGTACTTCGAGGTTACGAAAATTCAGTGCAAAAAAAGAATTTTACTTATAAGAATGAAACAAGTACTGTACGAAAGAGCACTTCAAATAGTTCTTTCCACATATTCTGGGCTGTTGGTTAACCGTTTGCCCGCTAGGCGTAGACAGTAGAAAAAATGGCTGCCATGGGAAGCGAAAAGTCGTTTTATGTGTTTGAATTTCACGTATCAAAGTCAGTAATCACTGTACAACGTGCGTTTGGTTGAAATTTAATAAGGATTCGCCAAGTCACAATTCAATTCGTGCGTGGTATAAACTATTCAGTGAAACTTGTTTCTTGAGCAAGCGGAAATCAACTGGTCGTCCATCAACCTCAGAATGTCATGTCGAACGTGTACGTGCAAGTTTTATTCGCAGCTCGTTACAACCGACTGCGTCTGCAGGCAGAGAGTTAGGAATTCCGAAAACTACGGTGTGGAGAGTTCTCCGCAAACATTTAATATTCAAACCGTACCATCTTCAATTAATGCAGTATCATAACGAGGTTCGACGGTACCTTAACACAACATTGTATCGGCGCTTGCCAGGACGTGCGTCTGAAGAAGACAATACTTTACGCTGTGGCTTAGAGATCACCAGTCTTCACGCCATGAAACTTCTTTCTCTGGGGTTATGAAAGAGAAGGTGTTTATCCCATCAATGCCGAACGATATCGCTGAGCTGAAGGATTACAATCAATGCAATCAACTCTATTAAAAGGGACATGTTAGTACGTGTTTGGCAAGAGCTAGACTTTGGTGTTGATATGTGCGTGCCACTAAAGGAGCACACATTGAACATTTATAGATGTTTAAAATTACTTTTTGAGTCCCTCCATCGGCTCGTACATCTTTCATTTAGGTAAGTGAAATAGTACTTTTATACTGAATTTTCGTAACCCCGACAACATTACGAAACACCCTGTATAATGAGCAAATCGAGTGTTGTATTTATTGTTGACCAGCTGTTTAACGACTTCGAAAACCGTTACGGAACGTAGTGTAGAAAACAAAGATGCGTGATTTTTTTTGTTTTACGTTCGATTGTTTTGTAACTATGAACCCAATAATGGCCTTTATGCGTGGTATTTATTTAATTTTTGTAGTTCTTCAAAATTTCCCAAAATTCATTAATGAGAATTTTTGAAATTACATTAACATAAGCATTTACAATCATTTATTTGTCACCATCTGAGATGTTTCATTAACAAAACTAAAATAAACCAATCAATAGATTCCAAACCCACCGGGTTGGTCTAGAGGTAAAGTCGTCGCCAAAATCAGCTGTTTAACAGCTGATTTTCGGAGACGAAGGTTCCTGGTTCAAATCCTAGTAAAGGCAGTTACTTTTATACGGATTTGAATGCTAGATAGTGGTTACCGGTGTACTTTGATGGTTGGGGTTCAATTAACCATACTCTCTCAGGAATGGTCGGCCTGAGTCTGTTCATGACTACACCTCATTTACACGTCATACATATCATCCTCATCTCATTGGGTCATGGGGTTGCTTATTGTTCTGAATTGAACAGATTGCAGCGTACAAATATTAGGAATTAAAATAAAATAAAATAGATTCCAATCAAAATCGCCTCGTGAGAACGGGTTTTAATAAGTAATATAATTATAAAATTAGCAAATTAATTACGGAAAAATTAACAATAAAATATAGCTAAACAATAAAAATCGATTTATGCTATTTACTTACAGTCTTGGGTCTAGCAGCATTTCTTGTTTTACTCTAAACACCTGATCTCTATTTATGCAATCTTCATATGTCTGATGAATTGTACAGTCTGGAGGTACCTGTACAAAAATCTGTTTATTTTTTGCTGATCCTGGAAAAATGTTTACACCGTTCGGTTGGTTTTGTTGAACTGGCCCATTAAAACTGTGTAGAGGTATAGGTATCTGACCATTTACGACGGGTATAGTTGGTGGAATTGAAGGCAGAGGAATTGAAGGAACGATCTGAGGAGGAATTGAAGCATTAGATCCGAGACGTTTGGTTGAGGAATTTTCATTTAATCTTGTGGTCGATAACAACTTATCGTTTTCAGCGCCCAATATCTGAGTTCCATTACCACTTTTAATCACATATCTAACTTGACCATCCTCACCAGTTATTTTATACGTTCCATTTGAAGGACTCGTAGATGCAGATTCAAGGTCGAAAAAGCTAGAAATAAAACGTACTTGTTACTACGCAAATTTTAATTCATGAATTGCTAAATTAAATTCAAACTGAATTCGGGCACATCATGAGAAATCAAAAATATTTGTTGTGAAACACTTACACGACTTTCTCTTCCCAGTGCAAATAATTCCCAATATAACCTAACTAATAAAACATTAGAAACAAACAAAAAAAAACCTCAAATAAACCTAACCTTATTTTAATCATGAGTAAAAAACGCAAAATGAAAATTTACTTCAGATTGGCTTAAAAATACGGAAAATCACTCTTTCACACTAAACTAGGCTCTGTAGAAAAGACTGCTTTAAATAAAAGTTGTAGATCTTTTAATTTCCTACAAATTTTATTATATAATATACACTGTCACCGGATGGCGACATTAAGTGGCTCACCTTATCTGTTTGGTGGTCCTGAAAAGGGCCGTGTAAGCGGTGGTCATCTTGAAGGGAAGCGTCGGTCGTAGTCGTCGTGGCGGTCGAGGAGCTGGGCGACACGGTGTGTCGTCGTCCAGCGGAGAAGTCATCTTCTCCCTCACAGTAGTGCGACGGAACGAGTCGTCGGGTCCGGTGGGCGTAAGGCTCGGTCGAGGGACCATTATGGGCATCGCATCGCTCGCGGTAAGAAAAAGCATCATATTCTCTCTTGCGGAGTCATCGATTAGTCTTCGCTGGAGTCCGGCAGCCGTGTGCCGTGGTGGACGTCTTGTCGATGCTGTCTGGCGGAAGTGAATCCCTCGGTGTCTTTATCAGAATTGAATCGCTGCTCAGTGCAGCGCTCTTTGTACAGTCGCCGAGAGCGCTGTGGTAGAGAGCGGCTACTGGCTTGGCCTTGATGACAAAGTCCTCTGTCAGCGCGGAGCCGAAAGGATTGTCGGTGAGCTGCTAAAGGGCCTACCGCGCCGACAAAGGCCGGAAGAAGTATTGAAGGCCAGCAATAAAGTGAATGATTAATTAGAAGGGGTGGCGGTGACAACACTTTTGTCGTAAAATGCATACTAAGGCTGAAATCTTAAAATAATCGATTTTTTACACGTTTTCGTGAGAAAAATACAGAAAATCGCTAGTTACCGCTAAACTAAGTGTTATACAAAAGAAAATTTTAATAAAAGTTGTAGGATTTTTAATTCTCTACAAATTTTATTATATACATTTTTGCGCTAAAATGCATATTAAAGCAGCAATCTTAAAAAACAATGTTTTACGTGAAAACAGGCTTTCCAAGAATTTCAGCAGACATGACGCCTACCCTATCTTGTAAAGCATAAAAAATTTAGTAAACTAGGCGATTTTTAAAAAAAATCGTATCACGTGTTCAGGAAATTAAATGACTGAATCATTTAAGAACAGAAGAGGTAGAGGTGCAAAAGACACTAATCATAATTGTCTTCTTTAAAAGTAATGAATTTCATTATACAACCAGACCCTGTGGTGGATGACGTGAAGGTGTCATTTGCAGAGTGGAAAATATGGGCTTTTCAGAGGGCCCGGCATGCTGATAAGCGTACTTTTCCACTTAGTAAGGAAGGCAATGGTAAACCACCTCACTCTTTGTTTTACTTAGTAAAAACCTCTACTGGTTCAAACCAGTATTTTGGCTGATGACCTAAACAACACATTAATCCGTTCTGAAGATGTTTTGTTCAGACATACACACGCACACGCGCGCGCGCGCGCACCCACACACACACACACACACACACACACACATACACAGATGAATCGCTAAAAACATGTTTTTGGGTTAAAAAAGGTGAATATATCCGGGCAAAACTCGATTTAGAAAAATTGACATGAAAACAATACTTTCTTTTCCTTTATATTTATA
This sequence comes from Catonia carolina, assembly GCA_035578175.1. Lineage (NCBI taxonomy): Eukaryota > Metazoa > Arthropoda > Insecta > Hemiptera > Achilidae > Catonia > Catonia carolina. Next base: position 24,675,833 of record JAQMRL010000009.1, read on the forward strand.
TAGGGCTAGAGAAAATAAAAAATGTTGACTGGAATTAGTCAAATGGGCGTAAGACCGTTTGGGGATTCCCAAATTGACCTAAATACTTTTTACTTTAATTTTTTTTTTAATCACTGTGTGTGTACGTTGCAATCTGTTCAATTCAGAACAATAAGCAATCTCATGACTCAATAAGATGAGGATTATATGTATGACGTGTAAATGAGGTGTAATCTTGTACAGATCTAGCCAACCATTCATGAGAGAGTATGGGTAATTCAACTCCAACCATCCAAAGCACACCGGTGACCACTGTCTAGCATTCAAATCCGTATAAAAATAACTTCCTTTACAAATACTTTTAATTTAATAATAATATTTGGCCACCTCCGTAGCGCAGTGGTTAGCACATTGGCCTGGCACGCGGAGGTCCCGGGTTCGACTCCAGGCGAGGGTCTGGAAATTTTCACTGTCAAATTCCACAGTTAATATTTCATAATCCACCATAGTCGCTAATGACCAAGCAGTTGATGCAACTCTAAATAAATTGTTTTTTCTATTTAGAAAATTCACAATCTGTTGGAAACAATCAGTGAATGTGATATCACAAAATTTGGGAAAAATTAACATGGTATACAAACGTGAGTGGAGACACAGTCCAGTGACAGAACTCCGACGTGAGTAGACAAGTGCAGCATTCAGAACATTGTAATAGATAGTCAATTACAGTACTACGTTAATAGATGAGGTCCCGGCTCCATCGACGTTTCAGACGTCTTATTGGTTTGTTTGGGAGAGTCTGCGTAGCCAGATTTGATATCAATGGGTTATGGTGGTTCACGAGTTTCTTCCTAAATTTTGTATATAGTTTTAAGCAAACGTCATTTATGTAGGGTACGTTTAGGTCTGAGTGTAGCGTTCTATTGGTTACATAATATGGGGCGTTAACTATCCTCGGTAAAAGCTTTGATTGGAAACGCTGAATCTTTGCCAATACCGATGGTTTTACACAGCAGTAAAGCTGACTGACATAGCTCCATATTGGTCGAAGGTAGTAGTTATAAATAGTTAATTTGGACGTAGTTGGTAACTTGGATTTGCGTGAAAGACATCTGTACAACTGTTTGAACCTGTCCTGGAGTGCCTTTCTCGTTTCATTTACGTGTATATTCCATGTGAGCCTCTTATCTAGATACTCGTATAAACCTAGATAACGGACATATTCAGAAGTTTGAAGTTGAGTGTCAAAAAGATACAAAGGAGGACGGATACGTTTACGCAGGGTAAATAAAACGTGAGACGTTTTTGTAGTGTTGACTTTGATCTGCCATTTAGTGAGCCATGATTCTAGGAGGGAAATATGCTGTTGAAGGACATACGATACTTGAGCGGGGTTATCGGCAGAGTACAATATTACAGTATCATCGGCGTACGAAGCAAGAAGTGTATATGAATGGGATGGTATATCGGAAGTGTAAATAGAATATAAAAGTGATGCCAAGATAGATCCTTGAGGTACTCCAGCTATTAGTGGGCAGTAATGAGAATCGGCTTTTTTTCAGAGACATAGAAGAAACGTTCCATCAAAAAGGACTGAATTATTAAGTAATAATGGGAAGGAAGAAGTTTTAATTTAGCGAGCAGGCCTCTGTTCCAAACCCGATCAAAGGCTTGGCTTATATCGAGAAAAACACCTGCGGTATACTCTTTACGTTCGAGAGCTTCAGCAACATAATCCACCACTCTATGCAGTTGGTGAATTGTAGAATGGTTCGAACGGAAGCCAAACTGATGATTAGGAATTATATGATCAGTTAATGACAGTAGTGGTTTCAGAAGTAGTTTTTCGAAAATTTTGGAGCAGACTGGCAACAGGCTAATCAGACGATAGGAGGTTGGGTTATCTGGTGGCTTTCCTGGTTTAAGAATCATTTTGACCTCAGCAAGCTTCCACTGAGCAGGAAACTTTGTTGTTCGTATTAAAGAATTGCATAAATGTGTAAGGAAAACTACTCCTTTCCTAGGCAGCTCTCGGAGGACCTCTGCAGTAATAAGGTCATAACCTGGAGACTATTTTAGCGGAAGTTGGAAAATCTGTTGTTTAACTTCAGCAGGGGTGAACAATTTCGGTGGCAATTGAAGTGGTAATGCCTCAGCTATCCGATCCCTAACTAACTGATTATGTTGCGCGTCAAAATATCTACGTGAGGTTTGAACACTTGTGACAAAAAGTTAGTGAACAATGTTGCTTTTTCTCGATTACCGGACGCCCATGCACCGTCATGCGCTCGGAGTGGAGGGGAAGCTGTGTGGTACTTCAACAGTCTCCTGGTAAAAAGCCAGAGGGATTTATCTTGCCTGTTTAAAGAAGCTTCGTAATTTTCAAAGCAAAATTTCTTATGATCGTTTATTGCGGATTTCAAGTTGTTATTAAACCTATTATAGATTCTTCTAAGGGAAGGCCTTCTAGAAACCTGCCATAATTTTCTAGCATATGTTTTCTTTTTTATCAGTGCTCTAATGTAAGATGGGTACGTTGGTAGTGGGGTAGGAGTGAATGTACTCGTACGCGATTTCCATGCAGCTTGTTGTATTACACCAAGTGTTCAACACCAGATTCTATTTCTTCAGCATTTTTTAAAGGCACACTAAGATTTAGGTTACTATTTACTTCGTAACGAAAATTATGCCAGTCGACTATACCTCGAGTCAAGGAAGGTGGGGACTCGCTACAATCAGGGTAATCACTCAGGGTCAATAGAATGGAAGAATGATCAGATGAAAATTCTGGAATCGTTTCTATATTAGAGAAGAGATTGAGGTTTTTGGTTACAAGGAAGTCTAGAAGATCAGGTTGTCTGCGAGCAGAAGTAGGCCAAAAAGTGAATTCATTGGGTGCAAGAACATTTAAATTACATTGCGACAGTGACGAGAGGAGTTGTCTCCTAATTAAATAAATTAATTTTAAAAAAAATATATATATATTTATTATTATTATTATTATTATTATTATTATTATTATTATTATTAAAAATCAATATGTTTTACTACTTACAGAATAATTTGGAAGAAAACCGCAATAAATATCCTTTTGTATTGCATTATATCACTGTTTCTTTTATTCCAAATGATCACATCACAAATTTTAACTTCAGAGTTTCAGAGTCTGATACTGTACGATATACCATATAATGTTTATGTGAGCGAAACAAATTTTATGTTAGTGATTTGCATAATTTATTTTTTATAATTGTTTTCTCATGCCTAATTTGACGTCAGTAATACGTATTGTTCACATTTGTAATTGTTCTCGGATAGTTTGTAATATTCAAAATGTTTCAATACCAGCTTCATCAATGAATATTGACTTTAACTTAGGTACATCGTTCTCTATAATTACGAGGGTTATCCAGAAAATAACCTCCGTTTTGAAATATAAAGTAAACGAGTAAAGATACAAAAACTTTATTATATACATATTAGAAATACAGTTTTTCTCTATTTTTCGACATAGTCACCAAACAGATTCAAGCACATGTCGTACCTTGGAACAGTCTTTGAAATACCCTCTGCATAAAAATCTGCCGCCTGTGAATGTAGCCAACCATTCACGGCGTTTTGAAGCTCTTCGTCATTGGCGAACCGCTGAGATGTTCAGCCACCGCTTCTTGTTCGGGAACAGGTGAAAGTCACTAGGAGCTAAGTCCGGGCTGTATGGGGGACGATCGATAACATTTTAGTTCCATTGTGAAGAATGTCTGAAAACAGGCTATTCTACGAATTTTGAAGCGTTTATTCCCTTTCACAGGTCATATTCAATTCAACCGGTTCTGCTATAATAGCAACACTGAACAATTAATCTACCTTTACCATAAGCTTTTAAATTCGGTTATAACTCTATGAAAATAGAGTAAATGAGATAAGGTCTTTACACGGTTTTCTTCAAAAAGAACCGGAATTGCGTGGTATCCCACCCAACATTAACAAATCAATAGAAAATTTCCCACTAACCTGATTGTGTTTCTAAATAGCTTACTTTCTTCCTCATACATTCAGCTATTATTTAACTAATTATTACTTAATGTTTACTAGTGTGCGCGTACAATGATCTTTACTATTACACAAACTGTTGAGTACTTACATACTCGTCATCTAACAACCATATATGGGCCACCCGGCTTCTAAGGGTTAAGAGGAATCGAATGACACTATATTTGTTTCCAAATTCCAACTTTGATTTAGTGACTTCCGATTTTAGGCCACTTCTGATCAAAACTAGAACTTCAAACCCAATTGAGACCTCTTAACTTTTTGTACAGATTACGAATCCGGAAACCATTTGCTGTTATCTTTTGTAATTTCTGACATCTGTATAAGATAGACCGACGGATAAAGGAAAACGATAGATGATAATATAAAAAATTGCCACCAATAACAATATGATGTGTGTATTTGAAACAAATTAAATCGAAACAAAAATTTACAAATTTTGATAGTTTTTAATTTTGTACAAATTAAGTTTTATGAATAAACGGAAAACGTATATAATTTTAAAATCCACGTTTTGAATTTACAGAAGACGAATATTCTTTGGAATCTGGCAATAGTATATACTGCCCTATCACAATACTTCCTCGAAGCTAATAATAGAACGAAGAAATTCTTAAACTTTCTTAATCCTTAATCTATCAAAAAAATTCTTAATTTTTACCGCTTTGTATCCTTTTCAAATAAGTAAATTTTAATTGATTTTATTTTTGTTTTTCAGGTCCAGAATACTGGGGAAGAATAAATCCAGAATGGAGTTTATGTAATAAAGGACGTAGACAGTCGCCAATTAATGTAGATCCTCAGCTATTATTATTTGACCCCTACCTTGAACACATAAACATCGACAAATGCAAGGTAATGTTTGTTTCATAATATTTTTATACATATTTTAATATGTTATATACATGTTTCGCGGGTTCGCACGCGAAACATGTGTAATTCATTTTCTTTTTTTAATAAATATGTTACAGAAATTGTGTAACTGTTAGATCGACTGTATACTCCAAGTACATACACACAAACACGCGTGCACACTCACACACACACACACACCCACACACTACGTTTTTGATCAATTCCCCGCGTCCGTCTTTCGACATCCTCAAATTCAACAGCAATATGTATTCACACGTACACACACGAATACATACTTATGAAAATCTTCATTAGGGTTCTTAAGATAATAATTTTTAAAAATTTGAAAAGAATTTTTGCTGTGAACATAAATACGATTATGCTGTCAAAATTTCATGAAAATCCGTGCTGTAGTTTTGGAAATTAGCCTGCACAAAAAAACGCTTTGTCTTTATAATATTACTTCTGATTCGATTTATTTTTACATTATTTACTTATTTTCAACAAAAAACAACATTTAATTTTGTACTTAATTCCTAATTTAAGTCCGGCTATCTACTTCCCAGGAAAAGCAAAACAACCTTGTACTCTAAAGCAGGTGAAGAAACGGATCTACTCAGCTACCGAAGTGTTTCATCACATGCCTAGCAGATTTTCATAAATGTTTTAGAATTTTGAACTTTGTAACCAAGTATTCATTGGCAGAGCATTTTAATGACGATCAAGTCTGTCTTGGTAATTCTATTTCGTTTTCACATTCCATCTATATACGAATATTTTTTGTATAAACTGTACGTTAATTTCTTTTTATGACATCTTATTTATTTAAGACGTGTGCTAAAATACGTCATTGGTTATGAACAGTGTTTTTAATTTATTTTTAAATGCTTATAACTAATTAATATGAATGGAATTTTTATCCCTAATGTCTGTACGTCTCCATCTGTTCTACGATGGTCATCTCTAAAGTTAAGACCTATTAGTTGTAAAAAATGTTTTCAGAAAAATATGTAAAAACAACGTGATACAGAATAAAATATATAACTTAGGTAACTTAATGCTCTACGTAGTTGCCATATGATTTACGACATTTGTCATAGCGATTCACCAGCTTTAATATACGCTCGTCTTATTCTTCTGCCGCCAGTTAATTTAGCCACTGATTCACAGCATCTTAAAGTTCATCGTCACGTGCCAATTACTTACGATCTAAAAATTCTTTCAATTTTCTAAACAAATGTTAATCTGAAGGCGCTAAATCTGGACTGTACTATGGGTTACTGAAAATTTCCCATCCATATCTTCTCAGTAAATCGAGCGTCTTAACTGCCACATATGTACGTGCATTATCATGCAAGAGTACGATGCGTTGGTAAGCCGTCCACGGCACCGATTTTGAATGGTACGTCATAACTTGCGTAGAGTTTCGCAGTAATATTCTTCATGTACAGTCGTTCCGCGTGGCGTAAAGTCAACATTGTATGCCAAATCGATCCCAAAAGACCGTGGCCATCAATTTCCTTCCAAACGGTAGTGGCTTGATCTTTGTCGGTCTTGTTGGTGACTGAAGATGGCGCCATTAACATTCCTGCCGTTATCTTTCTGGCGTATAATTAGAAATCCACGTTTCATCGCCGGTAACTATTGGATTAAGGAATTCATCACCATTTTCTCTGAAGCGCATCAGAAATTTCAACGCTGATCCCATTCGCATATGTTTGTGACATTCCGATAACGCGTACAACGCGCAAAAACCTTTCTGAAGCCTAAATGGTCACGCACAATGCGACCAATAACAGCTCTTGAAACATCAGGGAATCTAAGGGCCAATTAAGATATTGTCACGCGACGATTGTTTTTTATTTCTTCAGCGACCTTTATCAACAATTCCTCATTGATTATTTAGGACGTCCCCGAACGTTCTTCATCATGTACATTAACTCTCGTATATCTAAACCTTTCACACCATTTTCGAACGTTTCTTTCATTCATTTCATTATCACCGTACACAGCAACCAACTGCTTATGAATTTCGACCGGTTTAACGTTTTGATGGTTTAAAAAACGTATCACTCCAAGTATTTCACAATCGGCGGCAACATCAATTATCTGATTCATTTTAAAACGCAATAACACCTAACGTAAATAAAGATGCAACAACGCGAAAACTTACAAACAACATTGCAGTGTGTTTATTAAAAGACTGGCTTTCCATCACACAGGTTAGCCAACCTTAAGGCGAGAAATTTCCCAACGGTCTTTACTTTAGAGATGACCGTCGTATTTAAGAACAATAAGCAACCCTTTGATTCATTGAGATGTGGATGATGTGTATGACGTGTAAATAAAAAATACTTTTGTACAGACTCAGAGCGAAAATTCCTGAAAAATTATGGTTAATTTAACTCCAACCATCAAAGTACACCGTTAATCACTGTCTAGTATTCGATTCCGTATAAAAGTAATTTGTTTACTAGGATTTGAACCAGGAACATTTGTCTCTGAAAATCAGATGTTTAACAGTTGACTCGCGGCGACGATGACTTTACTTCTAGGCCAGTGATTCTCAACCTTTCAGACCTTCAACCTTTTTAGGTTGAGTTTTTACCGACCCCCTCTGAATAATGTTAAAAAAATTTACATTAGTTGTAATTTTTACTTAAGGATACGAGTGGATATTTGCGGGAGCCAATCCCTTTAATGAGCAAGCTGTACAAAATGCTGAGCAAAGTGTTCGTCTTCATGATAACTATTATGATAGAGCTATCAAGTGATCAGGCAATGAAATAAACTTTTAATTTGCTAGTGCCAACAAATTTTGGATTAAAAAGGAATACCCAAAACAATCCATAATGCGGTTGGACATTTTGAAACAATTTGTTACATCCTACCACTGTGGACAAGGATTTTTCATAATGGTGAATTTGAAACCCAAATCAAGAAATTGTTTGGCATTCGAAAATGACGTTTTGTGTGTTACAAATATAAATCCAAAAAAGGCGAAGTTTTGCGTTCATTGAAATGGAAAAAGTTGACAAATCAATGTACAATTTCAGTGTCTCTTTTTTAAACAAATAACTATTTTTAATTTCATCCCGTATTTCACGATCCCCCCAGAGACCTTCTGTGACCCCACAGGGAGTCGTAACCCACAGGTTGAAAAACAACTGTTCTAGATTAACCCAATTGGTTAATATAATGTTAATTAAGGAAATACTCGATTAAATTCCAAGTAAAAATATCAGTAAATTAATAATGTACCATTAAAATAATTCTTTATTTCTCAAACTCCGGAACACAAACCAATTCGTCGTATCTTCCATTCGTTCTTTTTCGATTTTTTAATGTTTTCTTGAGGTACAATGTTGTCTCGATTTCCTAGCATCGAATAAGTATTGTTCGATCAGTACTATCACTGTAAGGCTATGTTTGTATTGAGAACAGACCACTAGAACGAGGATTAAACCTTTTATTTGTCCAACTTGAAAGTAGTTCTCTAGGTTCACTCGCCTTCTCATTTTATGATCTTCTTTCCTTTTTACTCTTTATATTTACCAAGTAAACTTTTTACACAAGATCAACATCTGTAAAGTAAATTTTTTAATACCTAACTTAAAATATTTAAAGAATCCCTGTAATCATATATTTAAATACTTGTTTCATTTATTTTTTAACGTGAAATATTTCCTAAATTTTTTTAATTATTATAAAAGATATACAAACTGTGCACATGGAAGGATTAATAAAATAAATTAATATAAAAATTTTACAAACTAATTTACTTAAGAAGAAATTTTTAGTGAAATTTCCTTAAAAACTCTGCTGTCAAACACTGAAACGACTTGCCCTTGTCAACGTAAATAATGACTGTTCAATCTACATTTAATCAAGAGTAAAGAATTTTTTTGTCAACAGTCTCTCGGCTGGTCCGATGCAGCTCTCCAAGCTGTTTTATATTGCGCAAGTCGTTTAATATCTACATACCTATAACAGCCTACATCTTTTGTAACTTGTTTTAAATATTCTAACCTTTGCCTCCCCTTACAATTCACTCCCTCCATGTTACTCTTTATTATTGATAGAGCAATACCTGGATGTCTTATGATATGCCCCACTAGCCTATTCCTTCTTCTGGTAACATGTTTTCAAATAGTTCTTTTTTCATCCACTCGTCTGTGCACCTCTAAATTACTTATTTTGTCCACCCACCTAATCTTCAATATTTTCTGATGACACCACATTTCAAAATCTTTTATTCTCTTCTTTTCTAAAGCCCCTATCACCCACGTTTCACTCCTGTATAATGCTACACTCCAAATACAGTAGAGTAAACAATACAAAATATTAAAAATAACCTTAATTTAATCATGGGTGAATGACGCTAAATACCAATCAACCTCTTTTCCATTTAACTTGATCTGTGTTTCTGTGAAACAGAAAATCGTACGAAGTTTAAACTAAGGGCTTTAGGTAGGTACAATAAGGGAACTAAATACGAACATTTTTTAAAAATATTTTGATTTTAAAAGCTTTTATGTAGAATTTTTGTATTAAAAAGGCTCATTTCTATAAGTGACGGAAATTTTTATTGGAAGTAAACCATATTTAAAAAGAGTGACATTTTAATGTTTATGTCCGTTTTTTGTGATAAGGTACGTAATGTAATACGAAGATAAAATATGTATGAAGAAAAATGACAACTCGAATTAACGGATGAGTTTTTAATTGTAGGGGTTTACAAGAAACAACGTTTTAACACATTTATAAAAAACAAAGTGAATTGATTTTTCAATTAATAATTTTAATTAAATCTAAGAATCTTAGAATTTTAGAATTTCATAAAATTGAAGAAATAGAAATTAAATTCCAAATACTTCTACTGAAAAATGTATGATTTTGACATTTTTTTGACATTTTTCTTCCAGATTAATGAGATGACCATTAACTTTGTCTTCTTACCTCTAAAAAATAAGTAAAATTTATTGAAATCCGAAAATATGAAATGCAATTTATGTTTACGGCACTATCTGTTTTGTTATGTTGCAGGTTAGCGGGACGTTGTTAAACACGGGTCAATCACTAGTTTTTCGAGTCGATAAAGAATTAAAACATCATGTCAATATCTCAGGAGGACCTTTAGCGTATCGATATCAATTTGAGGAATTTTACATACATTACGGAATAGTTGATCAAATGGGATCAGAACATAAAATTGGTGGACAATCGTTTCCTGCCGAGGTAAGTTTTGATTAATGTAATCAATTTATTCTAATTTTATTTGTAGCAATTTGTAAAACGGTTATCTGTCATTTTGTTGTGTCCTTTCATTTATCATACCGAGATGTCAGAAACTACAAGTGATAGCAACAAACAGCCGATTCGTAATACACATAAAAAGTTAGTGGATCTAAATTGGGTTTCACTTATCGGTTTTGACCGAAAGTGACCGAAAACCATAAGTCAAGACATCAAAGTCAGAAACTGCAAGAGAGAGCAACAAACTGTTTTCAGATACGTAATCTACACGAAAGGTTAGTGGGCTTGGATTGGGTTTGAAGTTCCGGTTTTGACTGGAAGTGGGCCAAAACAGAAAGTGTAAAAAATCAAAGTAAGGAACTACAAGACATAGAAACCATCTGTTTATAGATACATAACCTACATGAAACGTTAGTGGGCCTGGATTGGGTTTCAAATTCCGGTTTTGACCAAAAGTGACCCTAAATCGGAAGTCAAGAAATCAAAGTAATAATTTACAAGAAATAGCAACAAACGGTTTTCGGATTCGTAATCTACACAAAATGTTAGTGAGCCTGAATTGGGTTTGAAGTTTTGGTCTCAACCGAATTTGGCCCAAAACCGGAAGTCAGGAAATTAAAGTCAGAATTTGTAAATAAAAATAGTTTCATTCGGTTCCTCTTAACGAGTAGATACAAAAATTACTAATGGTGTTTGCCACAAGTCAAATGTAAGCCTTTTTAAAAAATGTTTACCGGCCATGAGAAGCTTTATCTCATGAAATGGGCCTTTTTTATAATGAAACTAAAGTAGAAAGTAAATTTAGCTATTCCTCTTACTAAAGCAAATCTCTTCTAACTTAATTTATTTTACAAGCTGCTAATTAGCTTGTACCAGCTGTACAAACTGCTACAAGACGATGACGATAATGAACTCTTATCTTAAAAAATATTATTTTCTACCCCAGACTTTAATCAACTTTTATTGACGATACAACATAATTAAAGTAGGCCCAAACATATTATTTTATTAAGATACAGAAATGTAAAAGTATTTTATTGGTTTTTTTTTAGTAAACTATGAATAGTAATTTAGAAAAAAGTACATCAGTTCTTCAAAATAAAAGACAGCAACGGTTCTTAAATTTTCTATAAGGATGACTTCTTTGTAGTTGTTTCGTGGATCATTATTCTTTGGTGCTCTAACAGTAATAATACATTGAACCACAACAAAATCTAAGCACAGTTTCGCGTGAACAATCTATTTTAACCCTTGGATCATCCATCTAAAACTACCCTTCCCTTCAAAAGTACAGCACCCTAAAATGTCACCTTCTCTTTTGAAATATCGATCGACTATTTCCTCTGTCTGCTTACTTACTTCCGATCTACCAATACTACAACAAAAGATACTACTTTCTGTTTACTTTCCTAAATTGTAGTTTTTTCTTTAATTTTGTTAATTTCAACAGTTTGTTTTAATGCGATAAATTCCTTTTCCTACTTCATTATTGGATAGAAGTTTAACTAAGTTGTGAAATGTTATTCCAGTACTTTACAAGTTCATTCTTCAAATTGCATTTTAATGTTGAACCTTGACAATAACTCCGTTCTATAAATAATAGACAATTAAACATAAACAATTTCACATCGCGCATCACATTTATTCAAAGTTACTCAACAAAATACAGGTACGACTTTCAATCGAATATGTTGATCATATTGTGCAGCGTAAAAAAAATGTTAAAATTTAAAAAAAAATTTAAATATTTTTCTACCGGGTAGAAAGAATTAGCCTACTATCAAAAAACAATAAATTTTATACCTTAAGTTTTGACTTTATCCACTAATTATTCTGACTGTTTTGCACATTACTGATAAGGTATACCATAAAGGATGGCGAATAGAAATAAATGACGAAAATTTTCACAACTGGCCGGGAATCGACTCATGAGCATCGAGTTATGTTATAGAGTTTGTTGTGGTGACCACTGCAACATTTCACCGATGTTTATCCTATTATAATATTACTTATTTACTAAAGATTTTTATCTCTAACCTGTATGTCATTCGGAATAATACAAATAGCTATTAACCGGTTTTGGAAACCCGAAATTTTAAATTTAAAAAAATTTAAGTAAGAACTGAAAAGATAGTATTTCGCATATTGTGACACTTATCACTAAGGTCCGTTTTGGGATCTGGGTAAATTTTCTTGAAAGAATATCTTTACACAGAGTTCCTAAACTGGTCAAAAGTTACCAGCCGGTTGAAAAAGAAAAAGAAGAAGTTTTTTTCTTGTTGTTCTTCTTCTTCCTCTTCTTCTCTTTCGCCTTCTTCTCCTTTTTTTCTTTTTCCTCTCCTTCTTCTTCTTCCTCTCCTTTTTTCTTCTTCCTCTTCTTCTCTTTCTTTTTCCTCTCCTTCTTCTTGTTCTTCTTCTTCTTTTATTTCCCCTTCTTCTCCTTCTTCTCCTTCTCCTCCTTCTCCTTTTTCTTCTTTTTCTTCTTCAACCTGCTTGTAACTTTTAACGAGTCTAGGTCAAAAGAAAGGTCTAGGTTTCAAGACTTGTCAAAAGTTAGAAGCCGGTTGAAGAATAAGAACCAGAAGAAGGAGAGAAGAAGAAGAAGGAGAAGAAGAAGAAATTTACACCAGCCTGTCTAAAATTAATAGACTATAATGCAGATACAATGTTAAAATAAAACTAATATGCGGTAATTTAATGTTAAAGTAATAAAGAAATGAGCTAATAATGTTGAAAGGTCTTTAAATTAAACCAGAAGATGAGCCAAAGTATGTAACGGTTTTAAGCCTATAATAAAAAAACGAATAGTACAATACAGTTGCGTGAGACACGCAATGTATTGGTCTACGCGAACGGTTTCACTCAACTGATGTACAGTATGTCAGTAGTGTTAGGTTATACTACGTTTGTAACACCGTAACAAAATTATTATTTATATTATTTTTGATATTCAAATAATATCATGGCTTATTGAAATACAATATAAATGACACTATTCTTTAAAATTGGTGTCATTTAATAGAGACTATCTTTCTCCCACTCCTTTTCCTCACTCTCCCCTCTTTGTGATTCTCTTCCTCCATCCATAAATATATAACAGATTTTAGCAGATTATAATACGTGAGTAGGTGGGTGGCTGGGTGGGATTTTCCCCTGAAATCCCCTTTAGGGAAACTACCCTTGATTTCCATTTAATATATGCATCATCAATCAGTTAGACAAAATATGAATAGCCGCCCTTCAAAATCCTCTTTATATCTACCCTACAAACTTCATTAATACACTTTTTTAAATTTTAATACAGTCTAATTAAAATTTAATAACATATAAAAAAATTTAAGATGTTTTAATTGCAGATAAATATTGTTATTGACAATATTGTTTTCTGTTATATCCCCTTAACCGTCAGGTGGAGTGTTCAATTATTTGCACTCGATCTGCTTGTTCCAGGGCTACAAAATTTATTCCTATTCTTTTCATATGGTCAGCCAATTATACGAGGTATGGCTATTAAATAACGCGACTGACGTTGTAAACACATGTATTTTTATTTTATGCATAATCACTTATTGTCACCTTCAATGTACACTCCTTCTCTATCCCTACAACGCTCCATGCAAATTTGCCATTGGTGGAAACAGTACTGGAAGTCATCTTCATTCAGCTCCTTCAGGACACATGCCGCTCAAAAATGCTTGTACTGACACTTCGTACGCGATTGAAAATGACCCAAATTTTTGGAAACGATAATAACATGTGGTGAATCGTGGTTTTTACATATGATCCGGAAACGAAGCCCCGATCCACGTACTGGAAGAGCCGAACTTCACCGAGAGCCAAATAAGCTCGAATGAGCAAGTCAAAATTTAAACCAATGATGATTGTTTTATATATATATATATATCCATGGGATTGTGTACCTTCACTGGGTTCCTGAAGGTCAAAGAATTTATCAATATTACTATCTTGAGGTGCTTTCTAAACTACATCAAAGAGTAAGGAAAAAACGCCCCGAAATGTGGAAGGACAAATCATGGGTTCTCCACCAAGACATGCGCCAGCTCATTCCGCGTTATCTGTCAAGAAGTTCCTAGCCAAGTACAGTATCTCAGTGTTAGAACATCCTTATAGAAACCTTTGAAATCGCTAATCAGTTAAATTTGGTTCGATCCATTACGTGTTCTTGGTTTATTCCAGGTTTCTCTATAACATTTGTGTTTTCCACTCTGATAACTTAGTCTATTGTTTATTTTCTAAAAATTTGTTTTTTCAACCATTCTGTACAGAGGGTCGTAAAATTTTAGTCCTTTTACTTTCTCTAGCCCTGTATGAATATACCAGGTGAATCATGAAGTTCTCCCCCGCCATTTTTACGTCGTATTCTACTAGTAAAATGATGGGGAAAATAAAGATTTCTAGACAAAGGGTGACACAATGCCATACATAACTTCTGGAAAGATCAGTTTAGTGGCAAAATTTGTGGTCTCTCATATATTTTGACGTTAAAAAAGTAATTAAATAGGTTTCAGAACTGTACTTTTAGTAGTCTTTTTGAGGGATTTGGGGATAAATACAAGTAATTATGAAATTAAACCCAGTTTTGTTAAGTTTTGATGTACAATAACTTTGTTAAATGAGTATTTTTTTCTTTGTTAAATGAATGTTTGTTAAATGAGTCTCTTAACATAAGTTGTAAAGAATTTAATTCTGAGAAAATTTACAACATTAATTTTAACATATTCCACAACGTTTGGCGTAAATTAGTGATTTTCTGCATTTTTCTCATCAACATCGGTATAACATGGATATTTTAATATTGCGTCATTAGTATGCATTAGCAGTAACTGCAGAACAATCGGACGTTAAACCATAAAAAAAATAGTATGCATTTTACTACAAAAAATTATAATCAAGGGTATAAGAAGTAAAAAAAATCTACAACTTATATTTCAAACGTTTCTTTTCAACAGAGCGTAATTTAGCGTTAATGAGAGATTTCCAGTATTTTTAAACAAAACAAAAAATGATAATCATTCACTCATGACTAAAATTAGGTTGTTTTTTTTTCATTTTATATTGGTTACTAATTATTAAACGTAGAGTAATGTTTTAATATTTACAATGGCAAGGGAAAGTTATGTGAGAGTTTCACACCAGATTTTTACTATAGAAATCCAAGAAAATAAAAATTGTATTCGGAATCTATTTAATTTATTGACTGTTTGAATTATTGTAAGAAAAGTATGTAAAAAATATTAAAAATTAGAATTATTACATCGTGTTATGTCTAGACACGATGCTCTGTAGAATTTTTGATTGAAAGGATCTCTTACCGAGATGATGATTTGGAATTTCATCGGATTTATAGACGAGGATTTTTGTGAAGATGTCGAGAGGGTGTGTTCGTATTATACTACATTATAAAGGCGCCAAGATATCTTTTCATATCGTCTTTGCTTTCCTTCAACGCCTGCTTCTCGGTTCAACTTTCATCGACGCCCCACCGACGACGGTTACTGGATATGAGGCGTCAGTTTTCTTCTTTCAATATACGAAGATACTGTGATTCAATTCACGGTGGGGTATATCACCAAGCTTAGCGTTAGCCTTTGCCCTTCGGATAATGAAACATCTTTCCCGTTTAATATAATATCTCTATTCACAACTCAGTATGTTATAATATTGAAATATATACTAATATTTCTAAAAATATTTAACACTTGTCAGTAATCTCAAAGTTATTGAATCCTAAAATTTCATGATATTCTCAACGGGTAGTACATCTCCTTGAAACAGCTTTATCATGTTTCTAATTGTCTTTTTCACAGTAGGCCTACTGATCTAATCTATTAGATAGCGAAAATTTTTGTACAATTAATTATTTATTAAAGATTTTAAATTGAACAAAATTTTTAAAATAGATTGTATTACTTATTTTATACATGCCTTTTAAAATTGTATATTCAGATATCAATAGAAATTGAAAATTGATAGTATTCAATTTCTATTAATGCGATAGTTCATTTTTCCATACATTTGCAACATTTTCGAAACGTTTAAGGATGAATGGCGAAACGGTTTTTATCTTCTAAACAGTGCATTGTAGCGAAAACGTGTATAGAACATTTTCTTGTGCCCCTAAAAAAGTACTTCAAGACTATGTAGCTAAACTTGCCCTTAACCTACCAGATCGCTGAGAAAACAAAAAACAAACCTCAAACGTCATACCTTCAAATCTCAAATCTTCCAACTTATATTTTGGAAATTCAGACATCATCTTTAAACTTTATAATCTTTAAATTTGGAATTATTGTCATCCACCCAACCCCTTTGGCGGCCGAAATTCACCTTATGACAAAGTGCACGCATTTCCATGGTTCTGATTCACTTATGAATTCTGATCTACCTACCCGATTTAGGGAAGTTTTACTATCTCCTAACAGTGCATCGTAGTAGAAAAATCTATAGAATCTCTTTTGTGCCCCTCTCAAAGTACTCTAAGACCATGTAGCTAAAGTTACTCCTAACTCACCAGGTCGCTCAGAAAACTAAAAAGAAACTCAAATGTCTTACTTTTAAACTTCAAATTTTGAAATTTCAGACATTCGTACTTCAAATTTTAACCTAAAACTTTCAAACCTTCATGCCGACCGCATTGGCGTAGTTGGTAATGTGCTCGCCTCTCTTCATGCGGTCTTGGGTTCGAAACGCATTCAGGCACTGCAAATTTTCATACGTAACAAAAAATCATTTCAACCTTCACCGTCTGCATTAGCGGTAATTGCAGAACAGCTGGACGTAAAACAAAAAAAGGAAAATATTCAAACCTTCAAATTTAAAAATCTTAAAATTTTGAAACTTCATACCTTAAAACTTCAATATCATCTTTAAACTTTCAAACTTCAAAATATTGTCATCCTCCGAACCCCTTTGGCCGCCGAACTTCACCTTATGTAAAAATACGCGCGCGCAGCGCACACACTTCCATGGTTCTGATCCACTTATGAATTCTGATCCGCCTAACCCCAGTGATCCAAGACACGGAAGCAGCGCGTAAGTTAATTAAAGATTTATAATTTGACAGTACAAAATATGTGTAGAATGAATTAGAATTGTATTGTGTACAAAATAAATATATTAATGTGATTTTTTAAGAGAGGTTCAAATATTTTGAATTGTCTGTACTACGGTACATAAAATCTATTAGCGAAAATCGTAGTACAATTAATTATTAAAGCTTTTAAAATTGATTAAATTTTTTTAATAAAATGTATTACTTATTTGTACATTACTTGTAAAGTTGTATATTGAGATATCAATAAAAATTTAAAATTGACAGTATTCAATGTCTACTAATGCCATAGTTTTTTTGCATGTATTTGCAAAATTAGTTAGAAACTTTAAAGAAAGATATATTTTATTTATATTCCCGTAGATTTTTATGGGAATTAATAAAAGAATAAAAAACAGTATTTTGTATCATGCACTTGTTTATTTATTAAAACAGATAAAATGTGTTCACTCGTTTTTTTTCTAAAAAAAAGAAAGAAAATCGGGGAGCTTAAAGTTAACAACAGCAGGAACGAAGGTTTTACAGTTCTGGAATGGGTAAAGGGTGTGTAAGCTTAAGTTCGTAAGGGTTGTATAATACTTTTAACACAAAAGCACATACATGTATAAAATACGATGACCAAAAAAAAACACACACAAGAACCAACCCATTGAATGTCACTTTACGTGTTTTTGTGGCAATCGGATTGCTTTTATCTGGAACTTGAAGGTTCATCAATCTGTTATTCCACACTTGTTCCTCTGATCCTGTCGAGCTCTTGTCTCATTGGCGTTTCAACATTCCCTTAAAACAGGTAAATATATAGAACGGTTTCCTTTCTTTATGACTAAACCTCTATCTATAGTCAGAAGTTCAACAAAAACTTTTTATATCCTTTTTTTATACACCGTGATTCTTTAGATATTTTTTACTGGTAAATTACCTAAATATTGCATTTTATATTCCGAAACATCCTACCATTTTTCTTACATTTTCATATGATCCATTTAATTTCAACTCTATAGCTATACAAATACTGTATAGAGTATATAATATTTTTATTCAATCATTTTTCCAAAATTTAACTTCAACTTAAAATTTTTAATGTTTTCTGAAACCGGTTATGTTTAATTCGTTACTATAATAAGTTATAGTTGTTTAGATCATCAGCTGACAGGCTGGTTTACACCTCTAGTTTTCACTGAGTAAAATTGAGGAGTGAGGTAGTTTATTTTGTCTTCCTCACTGAGTTGAAAAGTATGCTTATCAGCATGCCAGACCCTCTGAAAAGCAAATATTTTCCATCCTGCAAATGGCACCTTTACTTTATTTCCCACAAGGTTTGGATACATAATAAAATTAATTACTCTCAGAGGAGACAACGTGACTAGTATCTTTTACACTTCTACCTCGTCTGTTCATTCCGAATGTCGAGGTGTGGATAAGGAGGACATTTTGGTGATGCCACCCACGAACTGATGCAGTTGCTAACAGAGCATGGTTGCTTTGGGGCATACTTAACTCAGTTCAAACTTAATGAAGGGCCGAAATATCGACTGTGAGACAGTGAAGAGGAGGAGTCCATTGCGCATATTTTTGAGAGATGTCCCTATTTTGGCCTCGACAGAATGGAAACATCTGAGGAGGTAGACGTTGCACAGTGGATTCCACAGAGAGTAGGGGCAGCGATGTTGCGGGATGAGGAGAGCTGGAAGTTGGTCGCTCAGTTTGCGGGGAGGGTGGTCGGGAGACTGCGGAGACAGGAGATATCTGGAAATCAGCGGGATCACCCACTCCCACAGTAAATCAATCCTGTTCCGATCTCAGAAGGTAAGGTAAGCACACTAATTTCCTGAGCTGGTGACGAAAGAGATGAATGAAAGTGAGAGAGTGGGTGTTGGTCAGTGACAGCGAGAAGGGAATTAGGCTAAGTTTTTCTTCCACGCCTCGCTGAAAATATGTAATTTTTTTAACCCGACATTTCCCTTTTAGTATTATATAAACAGTTCCGAGGGAGGTGGAAGGGTTCTTTGCTGATGTTGGATCAAGTGGCCAAGCGGCGAGTTTTTGGTTGGTAGGAGGTTGCGGCCTCCTTGGGGCTGGACGAGGACGCTTTAATTGTGTCCAATACTACTTCCTTCATCACTAGGGTGTGAACATGAGTTTTTCTCGCCGCCTCAAATAAAAAAAACCTCTTCTGTTCTTAAATGATTCATTAATTTAATTGGCTGATCGTCTGATGAGAAACAGAACTATATTTGTAGTTCTGGAACTAACAGATCGAATCCAAATAATGTAACACTTAATTCTACAAGCAATTCCCATAAACATTATTATCATGCTACGAGTATATGGTACACTAGCTCATAGATGTATGTATAAAGAGAAAAATAATGTATAATGTCCTATCGATCGGTTTTTAAGTACCATTAAGTATCATTATTTAAAACAATAAAAATGTTAATTAGTGGCGCCATTTCGTCGCCGGAATATTGGCGCTTTAGTCGTTAAAAACAAGAGCGATGAGGAATGGGTTACGTAGTAAAACAGATAGCGTTTTGATCGCTCGTCCAATGTTTATGGAGGGAGAAGTAGAATGAAAAAAAGATTTAAAAGGGGTAAGTAAGAAGTAAATTTATTGTGGTTTGGTTGATTCCACCCGTAACTGTTAGAACGTCGAATGAAAGTAAAGAAAAAGATAAAGAGGGAAGAATTTCTATGAACTGACGATGACGATGATTCTGATGATGGTATATATTTTACAGCTCATTTTACGAGGGATAAAATACGCCCCTTTATACCGCAAGTCTGTAAACGATAAATATTTTATAACAACAAATTACTTTAGAACCAACTGATGAAATAGATTGACGAAACAACGATATTTAAAAAGAAAAAGTTTTTCTTGAATTTTCCAAGCAATAAATTTATACAGTCTGTCAATGATGAATATAGTTCATTTTCTATTTTGAAATCTGACCGATAACTTAAATACGTCTTAACGTTATTTTTTATGGTGCATAATGGATTTCAATGCCTATAACAGGCAGGTGGAGTGTTAAATTATTTTCACTTGATCTGATAATGTTAGAACTGCAAAAACTAGTTTGGTTTCTTACCACATGGTTTGAAACACTTGAAAACAGAAGAGGAAGTGGTGTAAATGACACTAGTTAGCGTTGTCTCTTCTGAGAGAAATGAATTTCATTGTACAACTAGACCCTGCCGTGAAGGAAGAGAAGGTGTTATTTGCAGGATGAAAATTAAATGCTTTTCAGAGAGCCGGGCATGCTGATAAGCATACTTTTCCACTTAGTGAGGAAGGCAATGTTACAACATCTCACTCCTATTTTTAATTAGTAAAAATTCTAGAGATTGAAACCAGCCTTTTGACTGAAGACCTAAACAAGAACACAATGGTTTCTAAAACATTTTAAAGTAATTTAATTTAAAAATTGTTTGCTGATGTCGGATCAAGTGGCCAGGCGGCGGGTTTTTGGTTGGTAGGCGGTTACGGCCTCCATGGGGCTGGACGACGACCTCAATTGAATCGAACACTACTTCTTCCTTCGTGAGAGAGTGAACATGAGTTTTTCTAGCCGCTACGGATAAAAAAAGTAGTTTTTACAACTCTGGTTATTATAATTTTCCAAACACTAACCGGAATCAAATCCGGGGCCTTCTGTTTTGCAATCCAGCACGCTAACTAATGTGCCACAGAGGCAACCTATGTAGTATCTAGTTAAATCGTTCAATTGTTTTTTACGATTTTCTCGAAAAGTCAACGATTTTTTTTAAATCACCTCATTACTAATTTCAAGCTCTTCAAGATAGGGTAAACGCCTTATTTGCTGAAATATTTCGAGGGCCTGTGTTCTCGTGGTAAAAACGGTTTATTTTAAGTTTGGAGCCTTAATTGGATTCTAGGGCAAAAGTCGAAAAAGGTTGATTTTCTTTTCTCGTCATTCACTCATGATTAAAATAAAAAGACACTGTTTTCCATTTTATTGGCTACTAATTATTTACATTGGGAAGAAAAAATCGTGTAAGTGTTTACCAGATTTTTTTATATCTAAATACAGAGTATAATAAACTAATCAAAACAGGTGTAATCTATACTAATATTATAAAGACACAGCGTGTTTTTTTGTGCAGGCTAATTTCCAAAACTACGGAACGGATTTTCATGAAATTTTGACACCATATTCGTATTTATATTCGCAGCAACATTTTATTTTTAAATTTAAAAAATGTTAACCCTAAGGGTCCTAACGAAAATTTTCATAAATATGTATGTGTGAGAATGTATTGCTGTTGAAGTAGATGAAGGGGTTAGATGGTGGGGGAGAGAGACATACGCGGGGGAAATTATCAAAAAACTGTGTGTGTGTATGTGTGTGTGAAAGAGAGAAAGAGAGATAGAAAGAAGTGAGATGAGTGGTGAGAAAGAGAGGGAGAGAGAAAAGGAGGAGGGAGAAGGAGCGTTGGAAGGTGGGGAAGGGGCGGTAGAGAGGGTGAGAAAGGGTGAGTAAAAGAGTTACAGGAGGAGAGGGAGGGAAGGGAGAGTACAAGAAATAGAGAGAGAGAGTGTGTTTGTGCGCGCGCGCACAAACTATTGTTGAAGACAGTACGGGGGAATTCATCAAAACGATGTATGTGTGCATTTTTGAGTATACAGTCGATCTAGTAGCTACACAATTTCTTTTACATATTTATTTAAAAAAAATTGATTAGGCCCTACACATGTTTTGTGTGCGAAGCCACGCGGGCCATGCTAGTGTTTAGTATATATTATTTACTAAATAGCTGAAACAAGGAAAATTAAATTTTATTATAGTAAATATTTTTAATAAACGATTAAAATTTAAATAAAGTTCCGGCGGTTGTTGTTGTTTAGGTCATCAGCCAAAAGGCTGGTTTGAACCTGTAGAGGTTTTACTAAGTAAAACGAGGAGTGAGGTGGTTTACCGTTGCCTTCCTCACTGAGTGGAAAGGTACGCTTATCAGCATGCCGGGCCCTCTGAAAAGCACATGTTTTCCACTCTGCAAACGACACCTTCACTTCATTCACCACAGGGTCTGGCTGTATAATGAAATTCATTACTTTCAGAGGAGATAACTCTGATTAGTGTCTTTTGCACCTCTACCTCTTCTGTTCTTAAATGATTCAGTCATTTAATTGGCTGACCATGTGATAAGAAACAGAACTATTGTTAAGTTCCGGCCATTGAAATATTTCATTACAGGTTTATTATTTTAAATAAGAGATGAAACTCAAAAAGTATTTTATTTCAACTAATACAATACTGTTCCGTTATTTCAATAATTGAAAACAGATAAATGCATCAGCATAATTCAGATAATTTGTTAGCTAGAGAAATTTAAAACGAGTGCCGGACTTAATAGTGGCAGGAGTTTAGGAAATGTCACTCAACCTAATTCTGAATCAAACGTATCAATCCCTTTGCTGTAAATAGTAAACCAAAACTAATAAATAATTTACACCAAGCTGAACAGGGAGTATCGGAAACAGAGGGGTTATATTGGGAGTAAAGGTTTCTGACCGAGGCAGGGGGTAGGATCACTAGGGTGGATAGGTGTTTAAAATTGTATGTATTTGCTATCACTAAGTGGTCCGTAATTTCAAACTGAATCGTCAACACGCGTACCCCTCTCACCTACATCAAATTCACTGCACCACGTTTCGATACCAACATAACGCGGTTGAATCTTTAGGTTTGTTTTTCGTATAATCGTTACATTAATCTTTTAATTTTAAATTGAATTTAATGTATTATCCCAACTCGTTCTTTAAAAAATCCTGGTGTGAAACACTCACGCGACTTTCTTTTGCCAATGCAAATAATGAACAATATAACATGACATTAGTAATAAACATTAGAAATAAACAAAAAACTAACCTCAAAAAACATAACTTTATTTTAATCATGAGTGAAAAACGCAAAATGAAAATCAATCTCAGTTTGGCTTAAAAATACGGAAAATTACTCTTTCACGCTAAACTAGTCTCTGTAGAGAAAAATGCTGCAAATAAAAGTTGTAGATCTTTTAATTTCCTGTAAATTTGATTATATACACTTTTGTCGCTAAATGAACACTAAGGCGAAATCTTAAAAAAATCAATTTTTTACTCATGTTGTCGTGAGAAAAAAACAGGAAATCGCTAATTACCGCTAAACTAAAAGTTATACGAAAAGATATTTAAAATAAACGTTGTAGGATTTTAAATTCTCTACAACTTTTATTGTATACACTTTTGCGCTAAAATTCATATATTATTAAAGACCCAATCTTAAAAAATAATTTTTTTACGAGAAAACTACCTTCTTAAGAATTTCAGCAGACATGGCGCCTACCCAAGTTGTAGAGCATAAACAATTTAGTAAATGAGGTAATTTAAAAAAATCGTAGAAGCCATTTTTGAGAAAATCACAAAAAAGTGAAAAATGATACGAATAAACTACAACTTCTGGATGACCGATTTTAATGAAAATGTTCGTGTCGGTACCTCTAGTGGTATCTAACTTAAGTTTCAAGTTTCAACTTCGTACAATGTTCCGCTCTTAAGATATTTTGTTAACGCACACACGAAGATCAATCGCTAAAAACATTCCTTCCTATATGTGCATATAGGCAAGAGAAAGTAAATGTGTAAATTATATTAAGAAATTCTGTGAAAGTTATTTTGAAAAGAAGTTTAAAAATTTGTGGTGAAACACTTTTTGAAGACGACCTTTTTGAAGTGAAAACTTCTTTAGGAGCACTTTGCACTCTTTCTGAACAGTGAACGAAACGAAACTATCACGCATCACGCGTCACACACAGGAATTAAAGGTTATTTAAGTGAAAACTTCTTTAGACGCATCTTGCACACTTTAGGATTAGTGAACGAAACAAAACGGTCACGCATTAAGCAGCAAGCACACTGGATACGTTCCATTACGTCACGTCTCTATATAACTTGGAGACGAATGGATATCTCCAACCGTCTTCATGTGATGTGATGTGTCCGTGTGATGTGACGTGGCGGAACGGTGTAAAGGCGCACACCAAATGCTTCTCTTTCAATCTGGTTTGTGACTTGTCAACAAAAGTCATCTCTGTTGTCATCTCTGTTCGTTTGACACTGTAATGGTGGTTATTTCGTCGTAGTTTTCAAAGTTAATTTTAATACTATTTTGTTTTATTGGAATTCACCATAAAACATTCTTCTGATGAAGAACTCCTTGTAATAGCGCGTATTGCAGATGAGGAAGAGAAAAAAGGAAAACAACATTTATGCCTATAACCCGAGGAGGTGGTTGGTTAAATGCATTAGTACCCAGGAATTTAAACATTTTATGAACAAAAACTGTTTCTCTTTTTGAAACAGACAGAAAAAGAAAACTTTTGAAACATTGTACAGATTTTTCTACATTGAGTGAGTAGTAAAGGTTGATATTTTAGAAAGGGGTGTAAGATTTTGATATGTTATTTGGCTGTAAAATTTGTAAGATGCTTGTAGAACAGTAGGCTTGCATAACTTGCCGACGGCTGCACGTAACTACTGCAATGCAATCTTAGCTTTATCTCCACTTGTTTCCGTTCACTCTTTCTCTTTCTTCCCCTGTTTCTGTCCTTTTCCCCCTTCTAGCTCTGTATCATTCTCCCTTTACCTTTCTACAGTTTTGTAGGGATAAGGTATATCCCCCACCTTCATAGGATACTCGGATGCCCTTCCTTCGCATGAATAATGGAATTTCAATAACCCCTTCCTGTCTGCACTAAAACATCACCGACTAAAGAACAGATGGTGAAGAAAAGACGATAGTAGACAAATCAACAACACAGAAATCCAGCTTCTCCCAAGTTACCTTTACTAACATAGTGAAAGTGTAAGTAATTTTAGCAAAGGGGGAAGAAATTGAACAAGGATAGAATGATAACTATATAATGCTCTCCGCTGACAAACCGTCATTGTTTCCAAAAACAAAATTCTCTCTTTTTCTCTACACCTTTTTTATTTTCTTTCGCCATCCCAAAATTTTTCCCATTCTTACCTTATTTTTATTTCCCCTCTTTTCCCACTACCCCCATTCGTTTTATACAATCTATTTGCTGACAATATATAGCCTGTCAATTTATACGCCTTCTCTAATATTAATAAATCTACACTCAACTCTTTCAACCAATACCTGAAATCACTTCTTTTTCAAACCTAAAAAGATTGAGTTGTACTTTAAAATACAGTCCACTCAATTTCTCTTCTCTATATATTTCACAACTTTATTTATCTCTCATTTTTATTTTATCAGTAAAAATATATATTTTTTATTAATTTTGACAATCGCTTTTATGGGGTTTCTTTTCATATCGTTCTCAAAACTTTTTATTTATTTATTTTCGTTTAATGGACTTGAAATTTGTATTATATTGGACGTTTAACAACTTACATTCTTCAATTTAATTATTTTTTAGAGAATCGTCTAGTTTGTTACAAAACCAGATACATCCAAAACTTTCAAATTTTATATTTTTGTATTTTCTAACCGCTCACAACCTTTTACATGCACTTTAAAATGCATGTTTCAAAACCATCTACATCCTTATTAAATACGTGTTTAAAGTTGCTGGTTAGTTTCAAAACCAGTTACAGATTCTTTAGTATTGACCTAGGAAAACATAAATATATATGTCGCACGGCTCGAACATTATTTTGAGGTTATGTTGTTTCATGAGCAGGTAGTTTCAAGCTGTATTTTAGTTTTTTTTGTAATCCCTAATTTGTGTACGTTGTAATCTGTTTAATTCAGAGCAATAAGCAACCCCATGACCCAATGAGATGAGGATGATGTGTATGACGTGTAAATGAGGTGTAGTCTTGTACAGACTCAGGTCAACCATTCCTGAGAGAATATGGTTAATTAAACCCCAACCATCAAAGTACACCGGTAACCGCTGTCTATCATTCAAATCCGTATAAAAGTAAATACCTTTACTAGGATTTAAACCAGGAACCTTCGTCTCCGAAAATCAGCTCTTAAACAGCTGATTTTGGTGACGACTTTACCTCTAGACCAACCCGGTGGGGTTTTAGTGAACCCGGTGGCTGTATTTTAGTGAACGTTTTTCTTTATTTGTTTAATTAGTGTTGTCGTTTTTCTTAAACAAATATTAAAGTTACTGATTCATTTAATTAATATTACGAAATGTAGTGTTATCCTGAAAAAATTAGTAATAATGAATCACGAAAAAAGCATTATGAAAGATTTTTTAATATTATCGTACGTAATTTTTGTAAATTGTATTCCCAAACACCAAAATTTGTGATTAATTATGTCACAAATTAAAATAATCATGCGTTTTATATATTTATATATTTCAAAACCAGATAGATCCGAATTCCGTTTAAAAACCAGATACATCCACATATAATATGTAAAATTTCTCTTAAACGGCGGTCATTAGAAAATTAAAAGTCAGTATGTAAAATTCTCTGCCTTAATGCTATTTCTCGAGTAAGTCGCAATGTTGTCATTTCATGTTTTTGAAAGAAACGTTTTCCAGGCCACCTGAAAATTTGCATTTTTGGATATGTCTGCTTTTGTTACCAGACGATTTTAATAACCCATCGGGTTGGTCTTCACCGCGATAAAGCTGACTCTGATGCTCAAACCAACCTTTTGCTGATTACCTAAAATAACACACATGTTTTATTATTTACATTAGCAAGAAAACGTCGTGTGAGCGTTTCACACCAGGTTTTTCTTGTAGAAATACCTCACTCTATAAAAGTAATTAATTTCACTTTCCAGCCCATGGTAGAGCAAAACATCTAAGGTTAGAGAATCTTTTAAAAAATGTGGTGTGAAACACTCACATAACTTTGTCTTGCCAATGCAAATAAATAACAATATTACCTAAATTTAGTAATAAAACATTAGAAATAAACGAAAAACTAACCTCAATAAATAGAATCTTATTTTAATCATGAGTGAAAGATGCAAAATGAAAATCAACCTCAGTTTGGCTTAAAAATACGGAAAATCACTCGTTCACGCTAAACTAGGCTCTGTAGAGAAAAATGGCTTAATAAAAGTTGTAGACATTATAATTTTCTATAAATTCGATTACACACAATTTTTAAATGCATAAGCTAAGAATGAAACCTTTAAAAAAAATGAATGTTTTTACACGGTTTTGTGAGAAGAAAACAGAAAATCACTAACTACCGCTAAACTGAGCGTTATACAAAAAAAAAATGTTAGGCTTAACAGTTGTAGGATTTTGAATTTTCTACAAGTTTTATTACGTACAATTTTGCGCTAAAATACATTTTAAAGTCCCAATCTTTACGATTAAACAGCCTCCCCATGAATTTCAGCAGACATAGCGCCTATCCTATCTTGTAGAGCATTAAAACGTAGTAAATTAGGTGAGTTTTAAAGAAAATCGTAGGACCCGTTTTTGAGAAAATCGCAAAGAAGTGAAAAATGAAACGAATAAACTACTAATTCTGGTTGACTGATTTTGATGAAAATGTTCTTGTCTGGTCCTTTATTGGTATCTGACTTACGTATCAAGTTTCATGTCCTTACGATGTTCCGTTTTTGAGATACTCTGTTCCCACACACACAGACACACACCCACACACAGACACAGACCAATCGCTAAAAACATGTTAGGTTCAGGGGGTCTGAAAACGTGTAGATCCGGTGAAAACTCAATTTCAAAAAATTGACATGAATACAATACTTTCCTACCTGTATATTCATACAGGCAAGAGAAAGTAAAAACACGTACGGTTTCTCTTGATCTACTACCTACTGGTACAATGAGCATTAAGGTCGGTTTTTAAACTGCTCGGACGATGAATTTTCGTATAGTGAATACTTAAATTATAGTGAAATTAGATTACATTCAAATATTTATTAAAATACATTAATAATAATTTTTTAAACGTATTACTGATGAGAATCATTAAAAGCATTTATGAAGGACATATTGAAGTTGAGTCGGCTCTTTACTTGCATAAACATCTTCTAATCGGATTATTCAAATACTGTACTAAGTTATAACAATATATAATTCACTAATAAATATAATTTATTAAACTGGGCTTTCGAAAATAAAGAGAACATTCTGTATCAATAATTTCTCTTTCTTCTAATTCAAAAGGGGTAATATTGTGACACTTATCGCTAAGGTCCGTTTCGGGATCTAGGTAATTAAATAATTAATACACTAAAGTTTACAATTATAAATATTTATTACGCAAAAAGATTTACAAAATAAACAATAAATTAACTATAATGAAGTAATACAGAGTGATTTTTTAGTCCTGTTACCCAATTGTTAATGTCTGGTAATATTTTTCTAAAAAAAAATAAATTTTGTTTTGTGACACTAAGTTGGTAGCCCTACTCAACCAGTATGGATATAGCAGTGTGACTTGATTCTCCTTGAGCTGTGTAAAATTTTGTGCCATTTCCGGTCGTGCTACGAACAGAATGTCTTTTATCCTAAAACAATCTCTTGTTTAAATCTGGAGGCCGAAGCTCTAGAACTAATCGTATGTGATACGAATACAATTTCAATTTTTTAGCAGCTTTCTGAGCACTCGAACATGACAAATCAACATGCGAGGAAAGTTTTTGTAAACTTTTCCATGAAGAATTGAGCAATCTTGTTTCCACATTCTCTTAACGTCATCTGTCAAGAGAGTTGGTCGACCACTGCGTTTTCTGCTGCAAACAATACCTGCCTCTAAAAATCAGTTAGTTAGCCTAGAAATTGACTAGAATAGAGTGGAGGAACACCAAAAAATTTAATTTGAAATGATTCTTTTACACTCGCATACGATTTTGTAGCAAAATATTGTTCAAGAATGAAAACCCGTTGTTCTAGGGTAAAAGACATTCTGTTCGTAACATAACTGGAAACAGCACAAAATTTTACGCAACTCAAGGAGAATCAACTCAAACTGTCGTATTTATACCGGTTGAGTAGGGCTACCAACTTTGTGTCACAAAACAAAATATCCCTTTCTTAGAAAAAAATTATCAGACATTAACAATTGGGTAACAGGACTAAAAAATCACCCGGTATAATAAATAACTTAATAATTTACTCAATACTACTTACAACAATTATATATAATGCACATACAAAATGAAACTGAACACACAAAAACTGAATTTATTACAGATACACAATAACTTTTCACAATACACACACATACAAAGACAGTATAACGAAAGTGAACCGCTATAATGCTCGGATACGTAACCTGTAATACGCACCGTTAGCCATTCAATAAACATTCGTCAGAGATTAAACGGATACTGATTCACTGACCGCCTCGGAGGTCTCTTTATATAGTGAATCAAAAATGAATCTTTTCGAAACACACCGAAATTCGATATAAAGTTCTTTCTAGAGAAGTCTTAATTAATGTAAACAGGTAATCAACCGACCCTTCATAAATAGTTGTACAACAATAACCCAACCTTCTCATGCACCTTTTAAATAACCTTTTATAAATAGGTATCTTATTGTTACTTTTTCATTCTATTATCTACTCTTTACCATTTTATGAATGAAGTAGCCTACTAGAAATTTCGCGAACCATGCCCTTCTTCGATATTGTCACAATATCTTTAGGTGCATTATGAGTGAAATCTTCACCAAATTTCAGCCATTTATCATTGACTAAGTAAACTGAAAATATTGGTTTAAGGGTACGATAGATTATCGAAATCGAGTTAGTTTGACTTTCCTTTTACTTTAAGGGGTTATAGACGTTAAAATTAAGAAAAATGTATTTTATTTTATTATTCTCTGTAGTTTCCTGATTGTTTTAGTATATAAATTATAGTTGCAGTGTAATTGCAAACCTTTGAAAAGTAAAAAACAAATAATCGTGCCCGCCAACTTTTCGGATTTTTTACATGTTTGTTGCTTACTTTTTGTTTCGTTTGAATTCTATCAGTATTTCAGTTGTATCCCTTACAGATGCAATCGTGTGCAAGAATTAGCTGCTTTTAAGAATTAGCTGTGAATATTTTGTTTACTGGAAACTAACCTAGAATTTCATGCTTTACTGATTAGGTTTTAGTATTTTTTTGTTTTTTACATCCGAAGCGGCGAGAAAAACTCATGTTCACTCCCTCACGATAGGGGAAGTAGTGTTGGACTCAATTGAGGCGTCCTCATCCAGCCCAAGGAGATCGCAACCGCCTACCAACCAAAAACCCGCCGCCTGGCCACTTGATCCGAAACAGCAAACAACCCTCCACCTCTCTCGAAACTGTTTATATAATACTAAAAAGGAAATGTCGGGTTAAAAAAAAATTACATACTATCAGCGGGGCGTTGAAGGAAACCGTAGCCTAATTCCCCTTTCGCTGTCACTGACCGACACTCATTCTCTCACTTTCATTCATCTCTTTCATCACCAGCTCAAGAAATTAGTCTGCCTACCTTACCTTCAGAGATCGGGACAGGATTGATTCACGGTGGCAGAGGGCGACCCCGCTGATCTCTATCTGTCTCCTTCCACCACAGTCTCCCAACCACCCTCTCCGCAAACTGAGCGACCAACTTCCAGCTCTCCTTATCCCGCAGCAATGCTGCCTCTAATCTCTCTGGGATCCACTGTGCAACCCATACCTTCTCAGATGTTCCCATTCTGACGAGGCCAAAATAGGGAAATCTTTCAAAAATATGCGCAATAGACTCCTCCTCTTCACTGTCGCACAGTCGACATTTTGGTACTTCATGAAGTTTGAACTTCGTCAAATGTGCCCCAAAGCAACCATACCTTGTTACCAACTGCGTCAGCTCGTGGGTGGTATCACCTCCTTATCCACAACTCTACATTTGAAATAAACCTCCTTGTTCAATCCCCGACCCTAGCATCACTCCATCTCCTCTGCCATCTGCTGAGTAATCGACTCCAACATTCCTCTTTATCAGCACCAGCTCGCTGCTCTTCCCTCCCGCACGCCACTAGATTCCATGGAGGCATCCCCGAAATTATAAGGTTTTAGTATCACTTAGTTATCTTGTTTATTGTGTTTTTTGTATTCTTTTGAAAAACTCTGTTTTTTTTCGGAAATATCATGTTTTTCCACTTTGATATTATTTACTCAGAGACTAATTAAGATATCGCTTTAAATTTTTGGTCAGAGTAACTCCATAACTTTCTTTAACGTTTTTTTGTTTTTTGGTTTAGCGTCCGATTGTTCTGCAATTACTGCTAATGAAATGATTTTTTGTAACGTGTGAAAATATACCATGCCTGAATGGGATTCGAACCCAAGACCGCATGATGAGAGGCGTGGACGTTACTAACTACTCCAATGCGGCTTTACCGGCTTTAACTGGTATACCAAATAATTTGTCATTATATTCTTAATTTTATGAGCTAGATGAGTAAAATATTTCAAATTTAGATGGCCAATTTTAGGTAAAGTCGAAAAAATATTGTTTAAAATATTAACAATTGAAAAAAGCAAAATATTATTGGTATAGTAGTCCTACACTTTAAAGCACAACTCAATAAATTAAATGTTTTTTTTAATCTCTATCTACAGTAGTAATTGAGAAAATGGTTCCAGAAAATTACTAAATTAACATTCGTGGAATAGAAACGTCTGCACCCCCTTAAAGGGAATATTCCCTCTAAATTTCACCTCTCTAGCTGTTGTAGAGAAATTGTTGTTGTTGAATTGTTGACGAGTCAGTCAGTCAGTGAGGGCCTTCCTATTTACAATTTAGATTAAAAATTTTGTTTTATATACTTACCTTAGACTTTCTAGAAAAATGAAGAAAACACCATAATCGAAAATAGTAAAATATATCAACAAAGATAATTCTTCATAAATAAATACACAATACCCTGAATTAAATTCTAACCTATTTTAGGAAGATAACTAAAGACCGCGCCGAGAGCAATGAATCACTCTGACATAATTCACACAAAACACCTTTGACAGTTTACTTGTTCTTCATTGTCCGTACAGTAGTGTCACAATACTGTCTGATTATTAAGGCTATGGTTTCCCCATAAATGAAAGGTGGAGTGGTAAATTATATGCACTCGATCTGTTACTTTCAGGGCTACAAAAAATAGTTCTTTTTCTTATCATATGGTCAACCAATTATATCACTGAACCATTAAAGAACAGAAGAGGTAGATGTGTAAAAAACGTAAATTTGTTTTCTCCTCTAAGAGTAATAAATTTCATTGTACAGCCAGACCCTGTGATGAATGATGAGAAGGTGGAAAGAAATTCCTTTTCAGAGGGCCTGCCATGTTAAGAATACTTTCCTACTTAGTGAGAAAGGCAATGGTAAACTATCTCACTCCTCGTTGTACTTAGTGATTTTAGAAATTCAAACAATTTATCGGCTGATGACTTATACAACAACAATCAAGAAGTTATCAAGACGTTACCAATATCATTTTCTACCTACATCTTGACAAGCTTGGACTTTTTATCAAATGCTGGTCTTTTACATCAAAAACAGCAATTAAGTTTTGCGACTGTCCAAAATCCCTAACTTCTTTTTTGATATTTCCAGTATTTCAACGAAATTCGGCCGAACTATTTTTTGGAATGTTAAAAGTGGCTAAGATTCCCCGAACCGTGAATTAACCTAGCTGCAGGTAAAGGAAACATTTTTCAAAACACTTTGTTTAGAGTGTAGGATTATACGGGAGTGAAACGTGGGTAATAGGAACTGTAAAAAGGATTAGGATAGAAACCTTTGAAATGTGGTGTTTAAGGAAAATGTTAAAGTTTTGGTAGGTGGAAAAATAAGTAATTTAGAGGTTCTTAGGCGAGTGGATGAAAAAATAAATTTATGGAAACATCTTACCAGAAGAAAGGATGGGATAGTGGGGCATATTTTGAGACATCCAGGTATTGGTCTATCAATAATGGAGAGTAATATTGAGGGAGTGAATTGTAGGGGGACGCAAAGGTTAGAATATTAAAAAAAAATTACAAAAGATGTAGGGTGTTACAGGTATATAGATATGAAACGACTTGCACAAGATAGAAAAACTTGGAGAACTGCATCAAACCAGTTGAAGGACTGTGACAAAAAAGTTAAAGCCAGTTGCGAGGATCCACCTTATTTATAGCCGATGGACGGGTACTGAATTTCTTTCAGAGATGATGTGAGATGATGTGCTAGTTTCATCCGGTATCCTTAGAGAACTTCCCTCTTCTGTTTTGCTGAGAGTTGACCGGTTTTCAACTGTAACTCCAGATGCAAGCCCTTACTGGGTGCTACCATCCGGACTAGATGGGCCAAAATACTTTAAAAAGGATGTTACTCACCATTTGCAAGAACGTACACCAGACTCGCAACTGACGGTATTAAGAAAAATTGTTGGAGAATAGAGCGTTCTCTAAGGACGTGTTATGTAAAGATAAACTGCAATGTTTTGAAGAAAACACTTTACAATCAGTTTTATAAGAATGGAAAAACAAATTTTTCAAGTTCTTATAAAATAATTTTCTTAAAATCGAGGCGCTTATGTTATGAATTAATTAGAAAAATTCTGATTTATTTAGAATGGTATTCAATTTTGTAGTTTCTGGTATAAAATGTTTGTGCTAGACAGTTTCGTGATCAGATTATTATTAAACTATTTAAAACTAGTTTCTATAGTGACCAATTTGACGAAGAGTAATATTGATTGAATACAACTTCAGTGACTCGTGTCTAGGTACAACACTACACATCTGTACTCTTCTAATCGTCTCTATAGAATTTGTACACATCGCTAAAAATATCATGAATCTTGACACAAAATACAAAAAATATATTTTATGTTAATAATATTTTTTTTTTAACTTATAACTTTCTCAATTTAAATTTTTACTTTCTCTTGCCCTTAATGAATTTATACGATAGGAACATAACATTACAATTTCGATTTAAAAAAAAAAGTTTACAGCTGAAATACACGTTTTCAGAGTCCATAAACAATTAGCGATTTATTGTTACATGGAATGAATTTTTACAAAGGTTTATTGCACAAAGAACTTTTTCTTCACGTACTTGTTACAATGTATAAAAAGACTTCCTAATTGCCTTAACTGATTCATAATCGTGTGGAAACTTGAACTGAACTGGTTGGTAAATGGCTACCGGTTTGAATACCTATGGCAGTGGTCGTTTTTGGAATGGCTAATATTTTCTACATAATAGGAGTACAATGAAGACCCTTTTACACGTTACCAGAAACATTTAAAACATAGTATAAAAAAAAATTATCAATAACAGGAATGAGAAAACCTACTGCCTCATTTCCCAAATTTCCTATTCATCGCAAACCATTACCATTTCTAAATACACTCCACTTCATATAATACACTATTTTTTACCATAAACAATGTTCCCTCTAACATTTTTAGAATATTACTGTACAATGTTACAATACATTTTTATTTGGCAAAATTAAGTTAACTTTTATTGTTTTTGTTTTGAAAGAAGGTCTGGTTAGTGAAGGTTAAATCTTTTATCTCTTTTACCGCCTATAGTGTACTATACTGTGACAGTATCAAAAGGGAATTTGTGTTCGAGAATTTTTGAGGAGGACTGAGTTTTTGAAAATGTTAACATAAATAATAAGAGTGATAAAAAGGGTTTCCAAGAAATAATTAGAAATAGTATGTGTACTATAAACGGTTTTTTAGTACGGGAAGGCCTACCTATTGTTGTACAAGTATTGTAAGAGAGCCGGGTACCTATTTAGATAATTGGCCTCTTTCTATCATTTTTTATTCAATCCTAATTTTGTTTACAGTTTGTAAAGATTTATCCAGAAACCGTCAGAAGGATTTTGTATTATTATTATAATCTCGAAAATCTGTCTTTCTCGAAATCACCGTAAATTCACCTATATAAGTGAAATGATTTATTTATAGTCAGTAAGTTCCGTTTTGTTTGTGATACAGTGAGTGAATTGCGTAGTGCGAACAGTGCGTTAGAAAAGGTCAACGTTACCTACGGTGAATCACTGTTTACTGTTTAACGTTTATTTACTTTGTATAATTTCTGTAAGTAGTATTTAGTAAATTGGTTAAATTTAATTATTATTATTAGGTAATAATGATAAGTTTGTTATGTACTATAAGTATAATTTACTTGTAGATTTTAGTCATTTTATTACTGTTTAACGTTTATTTACTTTGTATAATTTCTGTAAGTAGTATTTAGTAAATTGGTTAAATTTAATTATTATTATTAGGTAATAATGATAAGTTTGTTATTTACTATAAGAATAATTTACTTGTAGATTTTAGTCATTTTATTAATATTGTGACACTTATCGCTAAGGTCCGTTTCGGGATCTAGGTAATTAAATAGTTAATACACTAAAGTTTCCAATTACAAATATTTATTACACTCAAAGATTTACAAAATAAACAACAAACTAATTATAAGGAAGTAATAAAATAACTAACTTAATAATTTACTTAAAATAAATAATAAACAATAAATAACTTAATAATTTACTTAGCACTACTTGCAATCAATTTTCTAGAATACACATGCAAAATGAAACTGAATATATAAAAACTGAATTTAATACAGATCACATTAACTTTTCACAATACACACACAAACAAAGACAGTATAACAATCGTTGACCAACACAATGCTCGGAACGCTTCTGCACAACGCCCGGTAGCAACTCGTCAAAGATCAAACAAATACTAACTCACTCACCGCGCTCGGGGGTCTCTTTATATAACGAATCAAAAAAAGAATTTTCCCGAAAAAACACCGAACTTCGATACAAATAATAAAGTACAAAAAATACCCTTTATAAATGAGTGCTGGAAAAATCTATTGTAAACAAGTCAACAATAGATCTTATTGTAAATAAAATAGAAGTTGTTTCAGGCTGACCCTTTCAAAAACAGTTGTACAACAATAGACACAATAGCGCAGTCCTTCCAAACAACTTTCATGAATAGGCAAACTTTTATTGCCACCCCATTGTTACTCTTTCACTCTATTATCCTCTCTTTACTATTACTTTCTCTTGCCTATATGAATATATAGGAAGGAAAGTATTGTTTTCATGTCGATTTTAAGAAATCGAGTTTTCACCGGATCTATACGTTTTCAGACCCCCTGAACCCAAAAAACATGTTTTTAGCGATTGGTCTGTGTGTGTGTGTGTGTGTGTGTGTGTGCGCGCGCGCGCGCGCGTGTGTGAGTGTGTGTGTGTGTGTGTGTGTGTGTGTGTGTGTGTGTGTGTGTGTGTGTGTGTGTGTGTGTGTGTGTGTGTGTGTGTGTGAACAGAATATCTCAAGAACGGAACATCGTACGAACTTGAAACTTGAAACTTAAGTTACATATCACTACCGGACCCGACACGAACATTTTCATCAAAATCGGTCAACCGGAAGTAGTAGTTTATTCGTATAATTTTTCACTTTTTTGCGATTTTCTCAAAAATTGGTCCTACGATTTTTTTAAAAATCGCCTGGTTTACTCAATTTTTTATTCTCTACAAGATAGGGTAGGCGTCATGTTTGCTGAAATTCTGGGTGAGGCTGTTTTTACGTAAAAACGTTGTTTTTTTAAGATAACAGCTTTAATATGCATTTTAACGCAAAACTTTATATAATAAAAGTTGTAGAGAATTAAAAATTCTACAACTTTTACTTCAAACAATGTTTTGTATAACGCTTAGTTTAGCGGTAATTTGCGATTTTCTGTTTTTTCTCACGAAAATGTGTGAAAAATGGATTTTTTTAAGATTTCAGCCTTAGTATGCATTTTACGACAAAAGTGTATATAATTTAATTTATAGAAAATTAAAAGATCTACAACTTTTATTTAAAGCATTTTTCTCTACAGAGCCTAGTTTAGAGAGAAAGAGTGATTTTCCGTATTTCTAAGCCAAACTGAGGTTGATTTTCATTTTGCATCATTCACTCATGATTAAAATAAGGTTATGTTTTTGAGGTTAGTTTTTTGTTTATTTCTAATATTTTATTATTAATGTAGGTTTATTGTTAATTATTTGCATTGGCAAGAGAAAGTTGTGTGAGTGTTTCACACCAGAGTTTTTTTTGAATGAAATGCTAGAACTTTCGCGAACCATGCCCTTCTTATTGTCAAAATATTGTAATTTCAAACTTAAGTGTGTTATGTATTTAATTTACCCAGATCCCGAAACGGACCTTAGAGATATGTGTCACAATATGTTGTATTATGCAGTCATGTATCAGATTCAGTACCATCTTACAATATGTATCCATTCCTTTATTCTTTCTTTATAAATTATTTTGGAAATGATTTACGCAAGTTATCCAAAGTCACGACCGATTACGGTAGCCTGTAATGTATATACTGTAATCACGTCAAAACTGTTAATCTATAAAATTTTTATTACTGTAAATCAAAATGTAAAAACATTGTATAAACCTTCCAAAAAATCGTGTTAAGTACTTTTTAAAAAATATATTAATTCCTTTTCTAATAGCTGAAATGTTTAATTTCTCTTCCCTAAATGAATATATGGGGAAGGAAAGTAGGCCTACTGTTTTCATGTCTAATTTTCCCAAACCGAGTTTTCACCGGATGTACATGTTTTCAGGCCCAAAAACCCAAAACACATGTTTTTAGGAATTGGACTGTTGTGTGCGTCTGTGAGTGGACAAAATATCTCACGAACACAATGGCATACGACTTAAAAATTTGAGACTTAGTAAGTATCACTACGGGACCCAAAACGAACATTTCAATTAAAATTGGTCAACCGGAAGTTGTAGTTTTTTCTTGTGTTTTCACTTTTTTGTGACGCCTCATGATTTTTACTAACAATCACCTCATTTACTATATTTTGTCGCCAACCGGGGCGGACGAAACGTGGCGAAACCTTGCTTGTGAGTTTGGTGGCCCTGAAAAGGGCCGTTGTTAGTGGTCGGAAGCGGCGAGCCACCGTGTTTGAAGAGGAGCCTGAAGAGGGACGGCTAGGCTACCGGGTTCAGGTCTTGCCTTCCCTCAGCGGCAGTTGGGTCCCCACTAAAGCGTGACAGAGGTGACCACAAAGCCCCGCATTATCGGGTCGGTGTAGGCCGTCGCCGATAGTGCGGCCGAGTCGGTTCTCTTCGAGTAGGTGAAGGCTGACCGGTGCGGAAATGTGCGTTCGCCACCGTTAGCGTCGACCAGGGATGGCTGTGTCCGGTCTCGGCTAGGCTCTTCTTCTTGTTTACTCTTCTTTCTTCTTCTTCTTCGTTCAGGAGCTAGGAGGCGAATGTGACTCGCGGTTCAGTGCGGCTGCTTTAACACCCCTCCGGCGAGTTCACTTCAATGTTTAGTGCTCTACATGATAGGGTAAGCCCCATGTATGGTTAAATTCCTTCGAGGCCTAAGCTGTCGTAGTAAAAAATTATAGTTTTATAGATGACGCTCCTAAAATGCATTCTCAAGCAAAAGTATATTTAATCAAAGTTGTAGAACATTAAAAACCTACAACTTTTATTTAAATACTTTTTTATTTTGAGCTACTCTTAGTTTACCAACATTTAATTAGTGATTTTCTGTATTTTTTTTTTCATTAAAATCGGTAAAACAATTAGATATTTTAATATAGCGTCAATATTATGCATTTGACAAATGTATATAATGAAAGTTATAGAAAAAAACATCAACAGTTTATTTAGAGTATTTTCTTTTATTGAGTAAGGCTCTGTGCTTAGCGTCAATAAGAGATTACTCCCATTTTTAGGTTGAACAGAGGTAGATTTTCATTTAGTGTCATTCACTCATGATTAAAATAAGGTTATGCTTTTTCATTTTAAATTATTGACTAAGATTAAATAAAGATTGTTGTTCAGGTTATCAGCCAAAAGTCTGGTTTTAACCTCTCGATGCTTCACTTAGTAAAATGAGGAGTAAAGTAGTTTACTTTGCATTCCTTAGAACAAAGGTTATATGTTTTATTATTTCTACTGGTAAGAGAAAGTCGTGTGAGTGTTTCACACCAGATTTTCTTGTTATTCTTATGTCATATTTTCTCCCCTTTCCAATGGTGATATTCATATTGACATCAACTAAGTTCCTTTTTTCAATACTAATTTGGTTTAGTTGTACAATTATGATTTTGCTATCAACATGCAAAGTTGTGTGATAAGTTAAACCCATTCGGTTTAGTTTTTTGTGAAGTACAACAAGCACACGGAGTTGCTAGTAATTTTTAAACAACCAGCAAAATATGAGTTTCCTGTTGTTGGTTTTTACTATATTAACTGCAAGGTCAAGGTTCATGATATTTTAAACGAATCATACAAATACTGTTACAGTTCGATCCATTTTGAAGGTGGAAAAGTAGAATTTACCAGAGTGTAACTGAGTACACCAATGTGGTACGTTTCTTTATTGCTCCCATAAACTCTAACCTCCCTCCATAACTTGTGTATTTATTTATATACGATGGTTGGTAACACATGCACACACACACACACACACACACACACACACACACACACACACACACACAGAGAGAGAGACACACACACACACAAATACATAGCAACACACGTAAAAGTAACTATTGCGAGATCTATCCACTTTTTCGGACATTTATCTTATGCTCTGAGGTGTGTCCTGTTTCTCAGTACATACATTGCTGTCTCACTAACCTATAATATATTTTGCTCAGCATCTTTTTTGTATTTCTATATCCCATTCTCGCTCCCTCCACCATCATCACCGTTAATTTCTTATTTTGTATTACACAATTATTGTTTTTTTAAGTTTATTTTATTGATAACATTGATGTATAATAAAAAACTATAAACTAAAGTTGTAACTTTTATATTTTTTACTTTAATTCTCTATTTGGCACAAATTAAAATAACAGAAACAATGAAAGAACATCTATTTTAAACAAGCAAACTATATGCATACACAAACAATATACAAAG
Organism: Catonia carolina; assembly: GCA_035578175.1. Lineage (NCBI taxonomy): Eukaryota > Metazoa > Arthropoda > Insecta > Hemiptera > Achilidae > Catonia > Catonia carolina. Next base: position 24,715,994 of record JAQMRL010000009.1, read on the forward strand.
ACACAATTATTGAAAACCTTTACCAAAAATTATATATAATATAAAATAGTATGCATAAAATATATTAACAAGAAAATCAGTCTTTTAACAATAAAATTAAAGTTATTTTCAAAAGTAACGACAATCGATGACAAAATTAACGCATCATTTTAAAAGATTTTAAATGGTTTCATATTATCTTGATGAAGTAGGTGTTCGATTAAGATATTATGATCTACCCAGCCAAAAGCCCATACTTAAATCCTATTGAGCACGTTTTGGTTATGCTTAACAAACGCGTTCTTTAACGTAACGCAGTGAATCTTCAAAAGCTGTGGCATAAGGCGAAAGAGGAATAGGAGAAAATTGACAGGAAAAAATCCAAAACTTGATTCAAGGAATCCCGAGACGGATGCTAGCTGTAATTAAGGCAAGAGGGGGTTGTACTTGTTACTGAATCACTAATTCATTGTGTTGTTTAGGTCAACAGCCGAAAAGCTGTTTTGAACCTCTGGAGGTTTTATTAAGTAAAACGAAGAGTGAGGGGATTTACCATTGCCTTCCACACTGAGTACAAAAGAAGCCTATGCTTATCAACATGCCAGGCCCTCCAAAAACTATCTACTCTACACCCTGCAAATGATACCTTCATTTCATTCACCACAGGATCAGGCTGTATAATGAAATTCATTACTTTCATAGGAGATAACTCTGACTAGTGTCTTTTACACCTCTACCTCTTCTGTTCTTAAATAGGTCAGTCTTATAATTGACTGACCACGTGATAAGAAACAGGACTATTTTTTGTAGCCCTGGGACTAGCATCGAGTGCAAATAATTTAACACTCCACCAGCCTGTTATGGGCGACTAATTCATAATAAATCACATAAAAATCATTTGCTTATAATTTTTTTCCATTACATATGAACTAAACTATACCGGTGGGCAAATACATTAATATGAACTAAAAAATTAATAAAAATTGGGCATCTGCTCTATCAGCAGAGCATGAGAAAAACAACTAAAAAAACTATATTTCTTTGCTTTAAACTATAATATTTCATGAATAATAAACTAATAAATATTAATATGAAACTACAAACAAAATAATCCTTAACCTATTTAAAAATCTAACCAACCTTTTTTCTGCTGCGACTTTAATACAAAAAAAAAAATAACAAAGCCTTAATAAATATACATATAAATTTACCTTCAATTAAGTATGTTTTCCCTTTCTTCTTCTTCTTCTTCTCATTCTCCTAGTTACTCCTCGTTCTCCTAATCACTTTTTCAAATGCTGCTCCTTCTTAAGTAACAGTTTCACTCTTAAGTTCCAATGAAACTGATTTTAATTTTCTTGGATCCGAACCAGGAAACCTCTGGTTGATAAGTTTCCCTCCATCCCACTGATTGGCTGTAAGTTGGTAGGCAGAAAAAAGGCCCAAAAACAGAGGGAAAAATATACCCGTCTAAAAAATAGTAGAAGATTGAAAGTTGGCTATATTTACAAATTATTGTCTAACTACTATTCTAATGTAAATTATTCTAACAATGGAGGTTTTTCCAGGCATTATTCAATGGGTTGTTACTGAGTAATGAAAGTTATAGTAATTAGGAATTACCACAACTTTCATTGTTTGTACAATTTTGTACTTTTACAATGGTACAATACTGTAAGCAACTCCTTTCGTTTTTTGGTAAATAACGTTTTGTGTTTTAAAGCTAATTTATTATCTTATTTTTTCATTAAATTACTAAAAATAAATTTTAAAACTTTTAATTTTTTGTTGAAAAATATTAAATATTGCTTAAAATCATGATACAAATAATAACAGAGATGAACCTGGTACATTGAAGAACATGATTTTTTTAGCACAGCCCAAAATCTTACATGATGCGTTAATTTTATCCAGGACTTCATTTATTTTAAAAAAATTAGTGTGATTACTAATCATAATCAGAATATATTTATATCTTTATCAGAATATTATATTTAATATATTTAAATAGTAAGCCTATGCAGTACAAAAATGAATATGTATTGAACAAATTATTACAAATAACTAACATAAAAACAAATAAAATGATATGCGTATTAAATTCAAACTAGAGCCCATTAACATACTAATAAAACTAAAACTAAATAAAATTATTATTTACACACTTTTGTAATATACAGAAAAAATTCTTGGTATTCGTTGTGCTTTAGGTAATTAGTACAAAGGTTGATTTGAATTTCTAGAAGTTTTGCTAAGTAAATTGCAGAGTGAAGTGGTCTACTATCATGCCAAATCCTCTGAAAAGCACCCTGCAAATGACACCATCACTTCATTCACCACAAGCTGTATGAAGAAATTCATTACTTTCAGAGGAGGTAACTCTGATTAGTGTCTTTGACACCTCTACCTCTTCTTTTCTTAAATTATTCAGTCATTTAATTGGCTGACCATGTGATACGAACCAGAACTTTTTTATAGCCCTGTCACTAACAAATTGAATGCAAATAATATCACAATCCGCCTGTCTGTTATGGGTATGAAATAAATAGTATTGGATAAAATACAATAACAAGAAAACCAATCTTTTTACAATAATTTTAAAGTTATATCCAAAAGGGACCATTTATTTGAAATAAAACTTAATTACTAATCATTATCAAAATAAATATTTGAACTATTTGAACAAATGTATACAGTACAAAAATGAAAGTATTACAAACGATAAAATTGTTACACACAATTAACAAAATAACAAATAAAATGAAATTATGAAATTCAATTAGAGTTCATTATCACATTCATAAAACTTAAATTATTAAATTATTGTTTACACACTTTTGTGAAATATTATACAGAACACATTTTTGGATAAAAACGTTGTAATATTGAAAGTACATAAGCCTGATGAATTTTGAAGAAAACTGTTTTAGAATAAAATTTAAAGTTAAAAAATTTAAAGCTTAAAATTTCCATTGATAAACCCGAAATAATGGTGTTTAAAGGCAAATACCCCGTTCGTTCAAAAATAGTTGTGGATAATATCGGTATGGAGAGATTACCTCACTCGTTATTTAGGGTGTGACGTAGGAATTGATCTGATTTGGACACAGAGCAGAAATTGAGGAAATTTTAGAGGATATGCGGGGGTATAAGCAGAACTTTGAAAAATAGACCGAGAAGGATCACAAAACTTAAGTTCTATACAGTTATCGCATCTCCAGTTATTCTGTATGGAAGTGAGGCATAGGCTACAAAAACCCAAGAGTGGAGAATCCACGTCAGAGATAAAATTTCTGCATAGGACTAAGGGATGTATACGCTTGGACAGATAATGAATGAGGAAATCAGGTATAAATTGGATAAGATGGTGGTTCACAAGTAGCTATATGATAATGAGTCCCAAAACTAAATATATGTTTTTCAATGTATCACGATCAATTCAATTTCCATTACAACTAAAGTATCACAGCCTGGCTTGTGCAGGAATTCAAACCTGTTCTTGCTCCCTATTAGAAAGTGTAGAAGAAATAAAATACTTAGGACTAGTTTTGGACTCAAGAGTCACATGGAAAAATCATGTGAGCTATTTAAAACTAAAATTAATTAAATATATAAGAATATTTTATTTACTAAGAACCGTGTGTGATATGAGTTTGTTGAAATCAGTTTACTATGCACTGGTAAATTCAAAACTTGAATATGGATTGGCCTTATGGGGTGGTGCATATTCAACATCACTGAAGCCTGTAGTCGTACTGCAAAAATATTTTATTCGTATTATATCATGGCTCAGTTAGAGCAATCTGCACCTATTTTTAAACAATTGTCTATTCTTCCCTTTAAGAACCTTTACGTTTATAGAGTCCTTAGAAACTTTTTTGACCGAAGTGAAAATAGTTACGAGAACATTAATTTAAAGAAAAAATTTTAAGAAATAAATTAGAAGTAAGTGTACCTAAGCCAAATAGTAGCCATTACATGAAATTTATTCATACTTAGGACTTAGGACTTAGGAGAGTCAAGGAATTTCTATTGGGAACTGAAGATGTAGATATCTTCTTTCAAGTACTTAAGTAAAATAATTATTGGAAAAGTACTAAATAGGGTTACTTTGTATCTTTATATTATCCTTTCAAAGCCTAAACTGTTTTTAGTTCAACCTCCCATTCCAAGTTATTGAGATGTTTTAAGTTGGTCGGCCGCGGGTCTCTTTTCGCTCTGAGCGTAAATTTAAATCAACAATGGTATTACCATCTCATACAGGTCATACCTCGAGATGGCAACTCTTACATAAAAAAAAATATTTACAACTTAAACGAAAAAAAGAATTATCGCCAAAGGAGACAGCTCATGTAAAGGATGTCAGATCAGGAAATACCTAAGCAGGCACACTGGTATGCTCCAGAAGGGAAAAGGGACGTCGGTTGATCTAGGAAAAGATGGAGATAGATGATATTATTGGGTGTTAGTTCGGAAAAGCCTGCGAACTAATTCTTGTTTGGAAGAAAGAAAATATTAAAAGTCAGTGGCGGAAAATTTGTCCACATAATAGTATATTTCTCATAAAATAACCCCCTAATTCTGTTTCCTAACTTACGTGTAAGTAAGGATCGCTTAATTTACGTATGGAATTTAAAAAACTACTAAGATATAATAGTTACTGTTTTAAAATACGTAAAACTGAAGGTAATGTTGTCAATAGTTATTAAAATATTGTGACACTAAACCCTAGATTCGTTTGGGATCCGGTTTCAATAAATAATAAACAAACCTTCTCAAGCTTATAAAAATTATTAACATCATCATCATCATCATCTTCACTTCCAAGGATTAGGTTACATGAACCTGTTCCGGTACCCATCTCCCTCTCGGCCTCCCTACATCTCTTCTGCCAACTGGTTGATAATTTAAAGCTGCCACTGGCATCCTTTCGTTTGGCATTCTGTCCAGGTGACTACACCATCTTTGTCTATTTTTATTATCTTTTCATGCAAAGACTGAACTGATAGTGCGCTTCTAATATCCACATTCCTTATTCTATCCATTCTGGTACATCCATGCACACTTCGTAAAAACTTCATTTCCGCAGCTTGAATTTTACTATCGCTTTTAGCAGTATGCACCCAAGACTCACTGCCATATAGGAGTGTTGGAACCGCAATAGTGTTGAAAAACTTGAGGCGTGTTTCCTTCCTCGTTTTATTCTTCAGATGTCTGTGAATATTTCCACAAATATTCTGAAATTTGGCCAGTTTAACTGTTATGTCTTTATCAAAATCATATGAAACATCACTCCCAAGATATTGAAAATGTTTAACCTGTTCTATTGCCCTTCCATTCATCTCTATTCTCGTCCTTATTGTATATTTACCTTTAAAAGCCATAGTTTTAGATTTTGTGGATGATATTTCCAGATTGTATTGTTTTGCAACTTGTTCCAACATAAATACCGATTTTTGTAACTCGTCTTCATTCTGTTGTATTACAACTTTGTCATCCGCATATAAAAGAGAGTTCATAAAGAAGCCATCCGAGATCTGTATACCTGGGTCTACATTACATTTCCACGTTCTCAACATGTCGTCCACATATATATTAAACAATGTCGACGATATACAACATCCCTGTCAAACTCCTCTATTGGTTTTAATCGGCTCTGTCACTTTCCCATCTAAATCTAGTAAAATCACAGTATCTTCGTACAGGCTCTGCAATATCCTGATAATATGTTTAGGGTATCCTCTCCTTTCCAGAACCCTCCATAAAAGCGAACGTTTAACACTGTCAAAAGCCTTTACAAAATCTATAAATGCAAGATGGGTTTCAAGGTTGTATTCTCGTCTCTTAGCTATAATTATTAACACAAGTAATAAATACTAACAAATTACAATCGAGTTATTTTTAAATGAATAACAAAAAAGTAAAGCTTACTAACATCTAAAAATAGCAATAATTTTACATTTAACAATTTTACATCTCACCTAAAACCAATAAAATGGGTAGAATGATTGTTTTTCCTAATTATGTGTTTTAAATGGTTTTTAATTTTGCCACATATTTATGTTCCAGATTCAGCTGTATGGTTTTAACGCGGAACTTTACCACAATATGACAGAAGCACAACATAAATCACAAGGAATTGTTGGCATCTCATTAATGGTCCAGGTAAAATATTAATTCATTAGTTTTTCATTTTAAGAATGCTGGCCAATATTTTTTTTGTCGGTGGTTTTTTCATTTTTTCCAGAACAAAACTACTGGATCACTGGTTTTGATCACAACTCTAAAATTTTTAATTAATCACAACCTTCAGATACTTGTGCAAATTCCTTTGTTGTTTAAAAAACAGAAAAATTACTTGATCACTGAGACATTTTACGGTGAACGCATATCTCAATAAATTTTGGTATTTTCCTTCTTCTTTTTCTTCTTCTTCTTCTTCTTCTTCTTCTTCTTCTTCTTCTTCTTCCTCCTCCTCCTTCTCCTCCTCCTCCTCCTCCTCCACCGCCACCTCCTACTCCTGCTTCTTTTGTCATGGAGTAGGCCTTCCGATCCATTCTGAATTCTTTGCCCATCTTTTTCGCAGCCTACCCACATCTCTTCGTCTATCAACAATGTAGTTAAATGCTCATTTCGCCCATTTATCCTTATCCATTCAAATCAAATGTTTCTCCCATTTTTCTCTGTATTTACTAACTCTTTGTAAGAGAGAGGAAACATTTAAGTGGGTCCAGTATTCCTAATATTTTTAGTGTGATCCATTAAACTACATTCCTGAACTCTTCTCAAAATCCGCATTTCTGCTGCCTGGATCTGACGTTCATCTTTCCCCAAGTACGCAAAACTCACTACCGAGTCTGAGGGGTATAATTACGGGATCAATCATAAACAAAACATATTCAGGCAATACAGAATGAAATTTATGATACCTACATTTAACTAAAAGCAAATTTATTTCTTATCAAGGCTTCATATTATTTTAATTTGTTTTTTAGTTTTATTTGTCGTTGAGTATTTGTGGTATTTTATGATTAGTTCATACTTTACCTGTAATTCTCTTTGTTAAACGACGTATTGCTTATTCTTGACTTCCCTTGCCTGATATGAAATATACGGAAGGAAATTAATTTAACGTCATTCACTCATGATTAAAGTTAGGTTGTTTTCTTCATAGTCCAGGTAAAATATTAATCATTAGTTTTTGTTTTAACAATGCTGACCAATATTTGTTGGTGTCATTTTTTTCTGGAACAAAAGTACTGGATCAGTTACGGACAGTATAAAATATGGTCTTCAGAAATTTATGGGCAGCTTAACTACATCCACTCAATTGTATGACCTGGATATAAACGTTGGCAAGACTTAGCACATGCATGTCAGCAAAGAGAACATTTACAGGGGTGAGAATTTGGGTCAATCAAATTCTAAAGAAAGAATACAACAACATTCATATGGCGGCACAAAGATCAATGAAGATTAGGATAATACTAAAGAAGTATTTTGTAGAATTGGAAAAGCCAGAAGTTTATTTAATAAAATAAGCCAGTTTGGCTTAAAACTTAAACTTGAAGTGTTGAGAACAATCAACAGAAACTTAGAACTTGAAAAGCCAGAAGTTTATTTAATAAAATAAGCCAGTTTGGAAACATGGACCCTCAATAAAACTATTACCAAGAAGATTGAAGCCTTTTAACTGTGGCTCTACAAAAGAATTTTTAAGATACCTTGATTGTAGAGGATGATGAAGAATCAACATAAACTTGGAACTTGTCAACACAATTAAGTGCCGAAAACTGTCATACTTGGGACTCATTATGAGAAATGAAAACAATACATCTTGGTTCAGCTAATTCTCCAGGGTAAGGTCGTAGGAGGGAAAGCATGGGGACGAAAACAAATATCGTGGCTGGAAAACCTTTGGGTGGAGGGTGACAAACTTAGAAGTGTTGAAAAGAATCAACAGAAACTTAGAAATTGTCGACACAATAAAATGCCAAAAACTGTTGAGAAATGAAAGAAGATACATCTTGTTCCAGCAAATATTCCAGGATAGAGCCACAGGACGGAGAGAACAAGGACGAAGAAGAATAACCTGGCTAGGAAACCTTAGGACTTGGTTTGACATGAATTTGGTGGAACTGTTCAGAATTACAACGAATCAGGTGAAAGTAGCGATGGTGATCATCAACATTTGAAATCGGATTTGCACTTCAAGAAGAAGTTATTTATTTTACATTGTTTATTCATAGTTAAATATAGAATATGTTTTTCATTATATAAATTGGTAAAGGAAAGTAAAAAAAAAAACAATTTTTTACATTTTGTGATGGATGTCTTTCACACTATGGGTCACATAAATTTATATTCCTTTTGAATGCAGCATGAATGTGGGTTAAATGAAATACTGCATGAAGATTTTCAAGAAAAATAGTGCGGTTTTGCGTTCATTAATATTTTTTTATGCATTTTCACTCGCTGTATCCCTTCAATCTTCTTGTAGCCGATGCTTAATTGGTGAGGGCACGTGCAAAAGACATCTTTGCAAACGGATTTAATTAAGTTAGGTAATAATTCTAATTCCATCGGCCTTGATTGCCGTTTACTGGGTGAATTAAAAACACCTGAGCGGTGTACAACAATGCTGTTGAAGCAGTAGCAGTAGTTATATCTAACACAACTCCTTAACCCCTCTTTTCCATAACATCTCCTTTTAGCTCGTTATTGCTTTACAGTCTGTGTCTTCATCCACCTTTTCTTACCGAGTTACTCCCTGTATACCTTTATACCTTAAAGGCATTACAAAGGCAGTTACACCATCTGTTCCTCCTCAGTTTTCTTCACCCCTCTCACTCAAACTGAAATCTTCCCCCTTTCCTTTATACAAATAATAACCCTCATCTCATCATACCCTTTCCCAGACAACTTCAAATTCGTTTCCCTTTCAAAACCTTCCAAAAGTATCAAACTCTTTGTTCCGTTTATAATATTAATAATTTTTAAATAAAATTTCCCTTAAATAGAAATTTAATTATATTTTTCAACTGTACATAAAAGGGATGAACAATTAATTTAATCATTACGTCAACATTTCAAACAATACTTTCTTATTATAAACTTCAAGTAGAAGTTTGTATTGAATTTAAATTTATATAAATACATCCTTTAGTGAAAATACAGACATTCAAGATTTATATTGCAATAATTATTTTAACCAATATTAGTATATATTTTTTATATATGGTTAAAACTGTATTGTTTTCTCCCCTGATTAAAACTTTTTTCGTGATTTTCCTTGATCCGTCATATTCTAATTCAGGAAACACTGATTTTATTTGCTTTGTATTTGCATAACTTCTTACATGTTGTTGTTTTGGTCATCAGCCGAAAGGCTGGTTTGAACCTCTAAAGTAGTTATCTCAACCTCTTTTGCTCCGCGACCCCCAAATAGTAAAAAGAAATAAAATTAATATTTTACGACCCCCACCCCTTATAATAATATTTCTATAATATTATAATAATAATAGTAAGCCTTACTGTTAATAATTGAATTTTGACTGTAATATAAATGTAAAATGTTTTTTTAATATTATAATTATAATCAACCTGCATTAAGTTTATGTCTTCAAAGAAAATACAGCCAGTTAAAAATGGAATACAACTATTGCTATTATTTTATATTGCTGCGTTTATACTTTTATAGTAGCGACGTTTATGAACATGCATGTATGACATGCACATACATGAGCAATTCACAAGTTCCAACTTGATGTGTACGTGCTCTTTGTAATTTAATATCCTCTTATAATACTCACTGTGAGAGACCCCCATTGGGGTCGCGACCCCCAGGTTGAGAATCACTATTCTAAAGGCTTAACTTAGTAAAACGAGGAGTAAGGTCGCTAACGATTGCCTTCCTCACTATGTGGAAAAGTATGCTTATCAGCATGCCAGGCCATCTGAAAATCATCTATGTTCCACCCTGAAAATGGCGCCTTTACTTCATTCATCTAAGGGTCTGGCTGTATGATGAAATTTATTACTCTCAGATTAGATAACTCTGACTGGTGTCGTTTACACCTCTACCTCTTCTGTCATTAAATGCTTCACTGACCATGTGATAGAAAACAGAACTATTATTTGTTGCCCTGGAACTAGCAGATCGAGTGCATATTATTTAATCTCCACCTGCCTGTTATGGGCAAACTGTCTTTCTTATCTACCATAAATTCATGACTAGTAACTTATAAAAAAAACGATAGTATTATTTTGATAATACTTTCCTTCCCGATAAAAAAATCTGGTCTGAAACACTCACGCGACTTTCTCTTACCAATGCAACTAATGAACAATATAACCTAAGTAGTAAAACATTAGAAATAAACAAAAAGCCTAACTTATTTTAATCATGAGTGAAAGACACAAAATGAAAATCAACCTCAGTTTGGCTTAAAAATACGGAAAATTACTCTTTCACGCTAAAGTAGGCTCTGTAGAGAAAAATGCTCAAAATAAAAGTTGTAGATCTTTTAATTTTCTACACAAAACGATTTTATACACTTTTATCGTAAAATGCATACTTTGGCTGAAATTTAAAAAAAAACGATTTTCACACGTTTTCGTGAGAAGAAAACAGAAAATCGCTAATTTACCGCTAAACTAAGAGTTATACCAACAAAATATTTAAGTAAAAATTGTAGGATTTAAATTCTCTTCAACTTTAATTATATACATTTTTGCGCTTAAATGCATATTAAAGTCGCCATCTTAAAAGAACCATTTTTTTACGTGAAAACATCCTTCCCAAAAAGTTTAGCAGACATGGCGCCTACCCTATCTTGTAGAGTATAAGAAATATAGTAAATGAAGCGATTTAAAACAAACCGTAGTACCCGTTTTTGAGAAAATCGCAAAAAAGTGAAAAATGACACGAATAAACTGCTACTTCCGGTTGACCAATTTGAATGAAAATGTTCGTGTCGGGACCTCTAGTGGTATTTAACTTAAATTTCAAGTTTTAAGTACGTACGATGTTCCGTTCTTGAGATATTCTGTTCATACACACACAGACCAATCGCTAAGAACATGTTTTTTTGGTTCAAGGGGTCTGAAAACGTGTAGATCCGGTGAAAAAACGACATAAAAACAATACTTTCCTTCCTATATTTTCTTATAGGCAAGAGAAAGTAAAAAACCATCAAACTCATGATGCAAAACATTGTGGATCAACTTATACAAGTAATGCGGGAAACGATTTGATAAATTTAGGAGCTAGGTGTAATATTTCATTGAAATTTCAAGACTTTTAATTCTGCTACAAGATAATGGTTAAAATTGTAAATATTTGTTTTTTCGGTTGTGGAATTTAATTAAAATTACCAAATAAAATGTAAATATTGCGCAGAGAAAAGAAATATTGTAATGGGGCATATAAATACACATGCACAAAAATAACAATAATAAAACGCAATAAAATGAAAAGGCGGGAACCAATGTGGTCAGAATTCACCGTACCATTGCAATATATCCGTAACTCGAGGGGGTTAGATAGGGTTAGTTTACTTGTAATACTCGAAAAGGGGAAGTTTGGGGGAAAGCTTTAATAAGAGAATGTTTTTGCGGTCCTGTGAGAATTTCTCTTGCCTGTATTATTAGGGTGTAACCGCAAACTCATTCTAAAATACATTAGTGGTAGTATTAAGTAGTCATAAACACATTTACCAACTGACATTGTCCAAATGCATTGTAGTTATTTACTAAGTTGAGGTTTTGTTAAATAGTGGTTCATAAAATAAACAAACGTTTATGTGAGTAATTATTATAGAAATTTACAAAATAATCTAATGTTTGATTTTATGAGAGACAATTCTTGTAAATTTTACAAAAATTTAATGACTATAGTCGTTTGCACGTTCAGTTGACACAACAAAGCAGAATAGGAGAGTGTATTTCTTATGAGGCTCTAACTACTACTAGCACGTGCACAAACATGGGTTTTGTAGATCAATCATTGCCAACATGACCAATAACATTTCCCCTCTACCGCGCCCCAACGATAACAAATCTTTATAATGTTGAGTAGTCTGTATGACTTAATTAATAATTAACACTATAAGTTTATAGTCAACTTCATGTGCGGAATCCAAATGTGAAATATTTTTTTCGATGTGTGTACTGCGAAAGATTTTTTATATTTCCAATGACCGATTGCGTCAATTTTTTACATTTATCACGCAGTGTTTAGAAAGTTTGGCGAGGGAATGTAGAGAAGGCATTAGTCTACAGTAATAGAAGTAATCCCCCTAATAGAAGAAAAATATTTTAACAGTTGTTTATTTTATTTTTTACAATTCATCAAACATTCTACATAACATAATTTTTTTTCTTTTAAGCAAAACTTGAAATATTTTACATTAAAAAATACGTGTTCTTCTTCTTCTTCTACCTCAATCGTAAGATTGGTTGGCAGCCCTCCATCTAGCTCTGTCCATTGCCACCCTCTTCCATTGCGCATAGCTCTCAGCACCCAGATCTTTTGTAATTTGGTTTAGATACTGTAGCCGGGGCCTTCCACGACCCCTTTGTCCATTAACTGTACCTTCAAGAATGCTTAACGTAAATTCGTTGTGTCTTATTATGTGTCCAATATAAGAATGTCGTCTGCCCCCGAGAAGCTTCAAAAGAGATCTACTTTCCTCTGCCCTTTGTAAAACCTCTACATTCGTGATCCTGTCAGTCCATTTTATCTTGAGCATTCTCCTCCAGCACCACACCTCAAATGCATTCAAAGCCTTTTCCTCGACCTTCCCAATAGTCCACGTTTCTGACCCATAGAGTGCTATACTCCAAATGCAACTCTTTATTAGTCGCTTTCTTATTTCCAACTTTAGACTATTTGAGGAAAGCAGCTGCCGTTTACTAATAAACATAGCTTTAGCTTCTCTAATACGCCTTTTAATATCCATTTTATCCTTCCCATCTTCCGATATTATGCTTCCAAGATATTTATACATTTTAACTTGCTTTAGGGCGGTGTTATCTAATTTAATGGACACATTCTCTGGAACTTTTGAGCAGACCATAACTTCTGTCTTTACCTTATTGATCTCCATATCATATTTATTTCTCAGTATTTCATGCAAGGTGTTTAGTGCTCTTTCTATACTTGGTTTATCATCTGCCACTATTGCTATATCATCTGCAAAACGAAGCATCTGGATCCTTACCCCATTTATCTTGATGCCAGTGCAATACTCTTTGCATTCATTGATAGCTTGCTCTATGTAAATGTTGAACAATAATGGTGACAAACAACAGCCCTGTCTTACTCCTCTCTTTATATTAGCCTTCCTTTGCTCTTCACCTATCTTTAATGATGCTATTTGATTTTTGTGTTCTATAGAGGTTTAAAATATGTATTTATCTACGCATTCAGATGCCTTTAATTGATGTTTTTAGTTGCGCTAATAGCATTGACGATCTCCATAAGATCCATTGTGTCAACTTAACGTGCAAACTACTATAGAGAGGTATTCAATAGCCACATTTTAGTATTAAATACCTGTATGACTACTGTCCATTTCTTTATTATAGATACCCGAGTTTGGAGCCGTCTTTCTTCAAAACCGCTTGTTCAATTTTAACGTACTATAACCAAAATTTAGCTTATTTTAGTTTGCGTTGTTAGATGTAAGTTTCATATTTTTAGCGGTTTTTTGATATTCCGATATCAGGATTAGAAGAAAAAAGAGCCGGTTTTTTTTTGTTGCTGCAACACATTGAATTCGTTTAGAGGCTTATAACTCATAAACCGCTTCACCGGTTTATTTGAGATTTCATCGGAATGCAAACTTGCATGATGTTATTTTACGTACGAAATTTCAGAATTGTACATTATTTATATTTGAGTTATTGATGAAATTCTGAACCCCTGGTAACTCGGTAACCGCTCATTAATTCGGCAATTTCAAAAAACCATTGTATTCAGTATAAAAAAATACTAATTCATTAATGTTATGGAACAGCGATTGACCAGTTATTCGGTAGAACTTTTTCTCTTTTTCTCTACAGAGCCTAGTTTAGCGTAAACAAGTGATTTTCCGTATTTTTAAGTCACTGTGGTTGATTTTCATTTTGCATCATTCACTCATGATTAAAATAAGATTATGTTTTAACGGTTAGTTTTTTATTTATTTCTAATGTTTTATTACTAATGTTTGGTTATATTGCTCATTTTTTCATTTGCAAGAGTAAGTCATGTGAGTGTTTCACACTAGATTTTTCTATATTATTTAAAATTCAAAATAAAAGATTAAAAATACTTTTCACTAGAATCAACAAGTCTGGAAAAATTCATTTACACGGTTTTATATCGGAAGATTAAATCACAAACTATTAACTTGATTAATATTATAACATTTTCCCGATGAATTCCCCGAGGGTTCTATAGAATTCACATTAACAAACAAAATAAAACATCAAAAAGAGTTACAAGTTTATTAAAATATTTCATTCTGAACGTTGTATAAATGTAGTGCTACCCGACGTGGTTGGTGGGGTGCTATACTGGTCAAGCTATACTACTTAGCTACGTACGATATGGGCGGGATTGCTGCCAGAGGTTTACTGATGCGTAAAGAACCCATAGTCGGTCATCCGTGCATTGGGATTAGCTGCTGCACACTTCTCTCCCAAACCCCATCCCGTTTAACAAACTCATACTGCTCTCTCCAAGCCAAACGCAAATCCCATACTCCGTAACTTTCTCCTACACCACATCACCCACCCGTTGCCTGCCACCCATATAACTCTTCGCCGTACCTTCTCCATCTAACCAAATACGATTTACTAATAGCTTTGATAACTCTACCTAACTTGCTTCTAAATAGATTTAACATTAATTCGACATTAACGGCTACTGTACCCTAATGACAATAAACTAGGTAAAAGTAATTAACTTTTTTATTAATTAATGTTTCAAATAAACATTAAAAATCTGGGGTGTAACACTCACTCGAATTTCTCTTACCAATACCAATAAATAACAATACGAGGAGGTATCCAAAAGAAACCAAATTATTTTTCAAAAGCTATTTGTTTTACAAAACAACCTTATCGTCTTCAAAATACTCTTCATTACAACTAATACATTTATCCCGCGGGTGCTTCCACTGTTCGAAACATTTTTTGTAGCCATCTTTAGAAATGGCTGACAGCTCCTCCCTGGTTTTTCTTGACCGCTTCAATGTTGTCAAATCGGTGTCCTTTATGTCCCTTTTCATGCGTGGAAATAAGAAAAAGTCGCCCGGAGCCCGGAAAAAGGCGAGTAAGGTGCGTGGAGCAGCGGAACTATGTCATTTTTAGTCAAAAAATCTTTCACCGAGATGGCTATGTGTGCAGGTACGTTGTCGTGGTGGAAGAACCAGTCTGCTGTCTGTCACGAATCGGATCTTCTTTGACGAATACTGTTACGTAATCTTCTTAAAATTTCCAAATTGTCAGTCGACGGTCTGACAGCATACGCTCTCGAATTTTTTAAACATTTTCGTCGATTCGGGCTGGCGATGGACGTCCAGAACGAGGTTTGTCATCAATCGTCATGTCGCGATTTTTAAACCGAGAAAATCACTCGTATTCTTAAGATTTTCCCATAGCGTCATCTTTTTAAGCTGTTTCCACCATGAAAACAGTTTCAGCAGCACTTATACTAAGTAGAAAACAACCCATCGTGGAATACTGTAACAACTCAAAACATGCAAGAAAACGAAGTTTAAAAAGGTGTTCGTTCATTTAATTTGGTTGGCTCATATTGTGTTTTAATTACTTTTGTACGTGGTAAAATGCTTCTATAGGTTCCTTCCCTGAGGTTACTACTAATGTTTTGTACACAAAGTAATTTTAACTAGGTGTGGGGGTATAATATTACCCCACCACTGAATTTCACGGTTGTTACAATATTCCTTGGAAAATATGTTTACTTTTTTATTTGTTATAGTATTCTATCAACAATCTTAGATTCGTTTAGGTTTTTTTATTTGCAACAGCTGCTAGTTTACACTCAGAAATGAAATGTCAAACAGGTGATTTAATAAAAATACTGTAACAAGATCGAGAAAAGACGGGATCGCTCACGAATCTTCCAGAATTCCATTCATAAACATAGTTAAGAAATAATAAAATAGCAATAACTTACACAATAAGATCAGTTTTATAAATGACAGTTTTAACCATAAAGGGTACGCCTATTATAAAAGGGTATTGTGTGTTATAAAAAGGGTATTTTTATGAAGTTGTTTATGGGGTTGTTTACGTTTTCTATTTACAATAGTTGACTTGTTAACAAAAGGATTTTTCTAGCATTCATTAATAAAGAGTTATTTTTGTACTTGAGTAGATTTCTCTACTTTGTTCTGGAACGATCCTTGTGAATGATAATAAAAGGAGGCCCCCGGGCGCGGTCGAGTTAGTATTCGTGTGATCTTTGCCGTGTGATTATTGGGGGTGTGTATTTACAGGTTACACATCCGAGTATTGTAGTGATTCAAGATTGTTATACCGTCTCTTTGTTGTGTGTGTATTGTAAACTTAATGTGTAGTTTTGTGAATTCAGTTTGTGTTGTATGTTAGTGTAATCTATAAAAGTGATTGTAAGTAGGCTAAGTAAGTTATTAAGTTATTTATTGTTCGTTATTTATTTTAAGTGAATTATTTAATCATTTATTGTATTTCTTAATTATAATTAGTTGAATTATTTATTTTGTGATCTTTTAGTGTAATAAATCTTTGTAATTGTAAACTTTAGTGTATTAGTTATTTAATAACCTAGATCCCGAAACGGACCTTAGCAATAAGTGTCACAATACATTATAAATGTTTAGATGGGATTCTCGGAATTGAGTTTATGTGAGATCGAATATCGTCTCTGACGTTTTCTGAGAGCATATGACGCTTTCCATGTTTACCCCTGTTATCATCCTCATGTACTCCACCAATCAACTCTTCCTTTACAGTATAATTAGTCATTGCAGAAATAAATAATATACCTACAATAAATAACACGAATATAATAACAAACGGGTAGACCGTGCTTAAACATCCGTGGAATACTGTAACCAAACGAAACATACAACAGACCGGTATCGAAACTCGAAGGTTTTTGAATTGTTACTGCTTGCGTTCCTCCACTAGCGGAATACTATTACATCTTCTCTCTTGTGGTGAATGGTCAAACTGCGCCAACACAGTACTTTCTCCAGACTAAGTACACACTTTCTTAAGTAGGATCCCGCAACAAACACAAAACAGGCCGATTTCGAGATGTTTCAGTATTCCGCGACGGGTGTGATCTGTCAAGGATTAGGCTCAATGGCCTGTTCCGGTATCCATCTTGTTTTAGGTTTTCCCAAGCCTCGCTTCCCTCTAGGTTTATATTTCTGTGCTGGTAGAGGAAGTCTGTATGCTGGCATACGAAGTAAATCGTTGGACCAGTTTCTCTCCCTTATTTGCTAACCTTTACATCGTTGTCCGAGAAACGCATTGTAAAGATTGCATAATGATATCTTTAGTAAGATTTGAGAAAAGTGTAATTTAATGTCAGAATGACTGAAGAACTGCCGCTTTTATAAATTTTTCTCTTAAGCTAAAAATATATTAGATTACTCTAGAGAAATGCATAACAGTAGATATTGTCACCGATTGCCCTACCAATATTAGCGCCTGCAGACGGCCCCAGTAGGCCTACCTGCCTACCGCGCAGAGCCAGCAGTGCCTTCCCACCACTACGAAGTGGACTCGCCGGAGGGGTATTTAAGCAACAACACCGAGCCGTGAGACACACACTCCAGAAAACTCTCAACCGGAGAAGAACCAGAAAGAAGAGCTCCTGTAACCTAACAAGAAGAAGAGCCCAGTCGAGACTGGACGCACCATCCCTGGTCTACGCTTCCGGTGGCGGACACTACATTCCCGCACCGGTTAGCCCTCGCCGACCCTAAGAGAACCGCATCGGCCTCGCTATCGGCAGACGGTCTTCGCCCACCCAACACTGCGGGGCTCTAAGGGCCACCACTTGGGGGCTGTAGTGAATACCCAACTGCCGCTGAGAAAAGGCTAGGCCTGAACCCGGTAGCCGAGCCGTCACTCTTCGGGCTCCGCTTCCGCCACGCCAGCTCGCCGCTTCCGACCACCAACAATTACTTCTTTTCGAATCGGTTCATTAATCGTTCAATTTTTTTTTAGTTCTTTTCGACCTCGTATCTTATTGCCAGTATACTATCCTTGGGCCCATTATCTTGCAAAGGATCTTTCTCTAAAAATTTCTCAGTTTCTTTTCGATCAACCTTCCCGGTCATCCTAATGATTCTAAAGCACTCACTCGGGTACAGACACACAGTTTTATCACAGGTTTTTTTGAGAGTGCTTTCTTTTTATCCAAGTGATAATTTCATCGAAGTGCACCGGCAATCTTTCCTCATCTGTTGTTGTTCGCTTCCTTTTCGCTGGTCTTTGGTTGTATTATCTTCCCGAGGTACTTGAGCTATCAACTTTTCCAATATTTACTTGAACTAACTAGAAATGTTAAAAGAAGTTTATAACACTCAAAAATTTTAATACTGTCATTTTTTGACTATTTCGTCTAATTCGTTGTCATTCTGTCCTAAATATAATACAAATTAGTAAAAATACGAATGGCTTATAATCCTCTCTGTGATTTGACACTTATGTAAATATACGCGAGAACTTTAACGCGGTTTGCCCTAACATTGATTTTAATTTAGAAGTGCAAAGTGAAATTAAAATAAATTGAAAATACGGTACAATGTCAGAAAAAATGTTATTGTTTTACTTTTAAAACAAACTGAAGAAAGTTTGGAAGAGTTTCTAAGTTCATAACCACTTGCTACGTTCCAGATAAACACGCAGCCAAGTTTCTAAAAGACTTTATTAGGCAGTTTAATTAGGGAATATACAAAATGGAGTGGGTATACAGACAAACTGAGCCGTATTTTAACGGGAGTGGATTTCATAATTGCCTTCTTATGCAAATAAATAATCTTTCTTAAATTAATATTTAATATTTCTATTATTACATTTATGATATTGTTTTATTTGTTTTAGAACCACTAGTTTATTTCTTTAAGATTGTTTGACCTACATCCACTGTAATGGCTCCCTTGAATTTACGAGTGGCATGAGCGCTTACATTCTTCACCTGTTCTGAGGCTTAAGGTAAAAGTTTTTAGAAATCAACTTTTACTAGAAGTGATATTTGAATTCATTATATAACCCTAAAATCAAAACACTCAAAATATAAAACACTCAAAAAATAGATACACTCAAAATCATGCGACTGAAGAAGTTCAAAGAAGTCTTTAAAAAGAAGAAATAATTGGAAAAAATAGGAGTCATTTTTGAGAAAATAGCAAAAAACCGAAGAATTGCACGAATAAACGACTACTTTCGGTTGACCAAATTCAATAAAAACGTTTGTGTTGTTCCCCTCTGATACTTGACTGAAGTTTTCAGTTTCGACATCGTACAATTTTACGTTCTTTAAATATTTTGTTCCTACTCACAGACCAATCGGTAAAAATGTTTGGGGTTGAGGAAACCTGAAAACAGCCCTTCGCCGCTCTTAGAAACCTCCTTTCCGTTTCTGAAACCTATTCGCTCCCGCTTCTTAAGTGCCCACTCCTCACTTCCATATAGTACCAAAGGTAGCACCATCATTTTATACAATTTTAAACGTGTGTCTTTCCTAGCCCTGTGCTTCAACATTTTATAGCTAATATATCGTCCCGCAAATATTCTTATACCTTTTTTTATCCGAGGTGGTGAGAAACACTCATGTTCAATCCCTCATGATGGGGGAAGAAGTGTTAGACTCAATTGAGACGTCCTCGTCCAGCCCCCAGGAGACCGCAATCACCTTACCAACCAAAACTCGCTGCCTGGCCACTTGACCCGACATCAGCAAACAACCCTCCACCTCCCTCGGAACTTTTTATATAATACTACAAGGGAAATGTCGGGTTAGAAATAGAAAATTTTTATACGTATTTAGTTTATTCGGCACGTCCTGCTTGTTTTGTGAAAGACACGTCGCATGACATTAGAAGCATTGGATGTCCAAGAAGAAGATGGTTTCCGGAACAGGCGGATCTGACTAATCCATAAAGTGAAGAAGAAGAAGAAACTTAAAAAGGGAATTTCCGGTAAACTTCAAAATTTAGAAAAATCGACATGAAAACAATACTTTCCTTCATTATCAGTGTCGGCGAGAGGAGAATAAGGCTACGGTTCCCTTCCACGCCCCGCTGACAGTTTGTAAAGTTTTTAATCAGACATTTCCCTTGTAGTATAATATAAACAGTTCCGAGGGAGGTGGAGGGTTCTTTGCTGATGGTGAATCAAGTAGGCAGGCAACGGGTTTTCGGTTAGTAGGCGGTTGCGGCCTCCTTGGGGCTGGACGAGAACGCCTCAATCGAGTCCAACACTACTTCCTCCACCGTGAGGGAGTGAACATGAGTTTTTATCGCCGCCTCGGATAAAAAAAAATGAGATCCAAATAAAGATTTCTATCAAAATTATTACATGCACTATTTATTCTCTACATACACTATATTTGAAATAAATTAAATTATAAAGTAATTGGGTGTAATTGTAATTAGTTTTGATTAGTTCTCCTATACATCTCATGAATTTTAGCTAATGGTTCCCACTAATTTATACCAATATAATTTAGTTATCGATTCGTTGTGACTTCTTAACTCTGTTTTAAAGAAAAAAATATTTAACAGAGTTACTGCGAATCGAAAGAACCGATCTTGATTGGTGACAAGGGGCTGTCCTATCGTTGGTAAAAACAGAGGGCGGATCTTTCTGCGACAAATTATGCATAACTTCGTTATTTGTAATTTATGAACGTAACGTATTATGTAAATTATTCGTTTATTAAACTAATGGTATTTTGAATTAACGCGTAATGTACTGTGACAAATAATTAATAAGAAAGATAATAAATTGATGATTGAATGAAAGAGTATGGTTGCTTGTCATCAAAAGATAGGTACATTGACCTACAAGACTATTATTTGTCCGTTTGATTGTTGTTTATTTTATTTATCTCTTTATATTTTATCATATTTTCCCTTTATCATTAATTATCTGACTCTTATCATTTTTTAACATTGTATTCTTATATATTCTATTATGATTAATACTTTAGTACCATTGTTTGTTTATTTATTCGGTTCTTTCTTTGAAATTCTAGTAATTCTAAAATATATATAAAAATGGAACGGCTCTTTAGACATTTTAGTCTAGCATCGGATAAGTAAGCGTATTATTTATAAAAACCAGTTCAGTACTTAATGTTTTACGAGTAAGCAGTTCTCCGTAATACAACAACTGTTCTCCCGGTCCAACTCTTCCAAACCTGCGTTTATTTTTTCTTATATTATATTTAAAAAATTAGTTACTTTATAAAAGTAATTAGTTACCTATATTATTGTTTACGAGGAATTTACTACATTAAAACATTTCACTTAAAAAATCTATATATAAAACTGGTTATTAAATGGCTGAAATAGAGTACAAGAAAATTAAATTTGGACATCTGTTCTTGCCTAATTCGGTAAATTTTAGCAGGAATATGACTGCTCACTCTCCAACGGGAATCTAAGGGTTCTTATTAATATGAATGACTCATAGAGTAATTAAAATATATGTAACTATGATTTTTTCAATACATGAGCGTGATATTTCAAACGCTTTCTGAGATTATGAGTAATTTATGTGAACTAATGATTGTGCAAGAATCTCGTTTCAAAGTTTTAAGCAATAAAATCACTTGAAAATTTTGAGGTAATTTCAATAAAAAAATTTTCAGAAGTAAATTCTAAGAAAATTTCTATGACATCCAAAATAGTAATGATAAAAATTTTGTTTCAGATAGGAGAAAAACCAAATAGAGAGTTCCAAATAATAACTAGCACGTTTAGAAAAGTCCAATGGAAGGGTAAGTAACTAAATTTTTAAACAAAATAAATTATATTGTACTATAAAGATATTATAAATTTACAAAATATTCATGAATTTTTTTCTTAGTTTTATCTTTAGAGACGTACTTGTAGTACATGTTTAGCATAAACTAAACATATTTGTTGAATTGATAATACCTAAAATTTGCTAATGTTGTAAAAATATGAAAGAATCAGTGCAACAAAAATATTATTTGTAACATACGTCTGCTAGAACATTGGTGTTCCGTATGCGTTTTATCAGTGTAATTTATTTCATAGGGCGCCGGCTAGCTTGTACTCTTTCTACGATTTTCTGCGATTTCTATTATTCATTTTATTCTGTATCTTTTGAGAAAAATTTGTTGGTCTATAAAAGCCATTACATTTTTTGTGAGGTGACAGAAACGTGAAAAACATTATGAAGTTAATTTGTGTTAAATGAAGAAAAGTGATTAATAACCGGTTTTTATGTCAGGTATGGAAATAAATACATCGTGAATGGTGAATAGTGTACTATTGTCATAAAGTATAACTAAGTAAGAATTAATACATTATTTTGATTTTAAATTGCCATATTGGTTTTAGTCAAGTTAGTTCAAATCTTAATAAAGCTTTAAACATTTTGAGGTTTAAACGGTTAGAAAAAGAAGACTAAAATTTTACGGATACCTGTATAGAATGAATGACATCCAGTTGAAAAACACATTTTTAATACACTATACAATAGACCTAAGGTGTTGGCTAAATGGTTTAAAAAAATTCAGAAAGGATATTGAGAAAACCGAAATAACCGAGAAAATTTAATGCAAACAAAAATCAGAACTAAGAGATTCCATGAACTGTAAAAACAGAACAACAGGTGGAGAGAAGAAATGAGAAAAGCCTATAGTTAATGAATGCTGAGAATGTGGGCTGCAAATAGAGCTTCCAGAAATTTCTAAAGTCACTACGCGTGGTCTTAAATTGTCCCTATACGAGGATAAAACAGATACAAAAACCCGGAAAACTCGTAATACCTTCAAACTAAGGAAAATGATATGCCTACAAAATATATTCTGAAAGAGTTTTAAATAGGCTTTAACTAGAAACGACAAACATGTATATAAAATAACCTCTAGAAAAAGGTTAGGAATAGATAGTCATGATTCGTTAAAATGAAATTCAATGAAAACCATTTGAGCATAAAACTATAAGAAATCTTGAAGAGGAAAATATAATAACAAGATGGAAACAACTAGACAAAGAAAATAACAAAAAAGAGATAGACTGATTGAAATATAGTGAGGAAGGCCATGGAGAGAGAAAAGGAAAAGATTGAGTGAAATAAATAGAAAGGAGCAAATAAGGAGAGGATGTAGATATCTTGTTTCTTCCTTTGTGCACTAATAATGTACCGTGGTACAGAGAAAAACAAATAACAAAGAGGTTCAAATAATAAGGATAATATAACAAGAGAAAGAAATCTCTTTGCGATCCGATTTGTATGGACGAGTGGGGGTAGAAATTATAATAATAATGTTAGATATAATAATAATAACAAACAGCAAGTCTAGAGGATCTGTTGTTTGTGCTAGGCCATTGTTACTCCACCATCACTACCACCTGTAATCGGTCTAACTTTATTCTTCTTCATTATTAACTTGTTCCTATTCTTTTTAAAGGCTGTTTCAGTCTTATTTATTTCATTATGTCCATTATTTGGTTAAATAAAAAGTTATTGAGGAAACAATAATTTTGTAAGTCGATTATAAAATGTATTTATTTACCTAACTAAAATTTATGTCGCAGAGTGTATACAATACAATATTAAGTATTATTTTGTATTATACGATATAATAGACATACTTGCTTTAAACCTACAATAAATTATCTATTCACACAATATAATAAAATTACAATTTTCGTTGTCGCTCCCTTTGATTAGGTACTGTGCTCCCGGCCGAAAAAGTTTCCAATATACCGACAGAAGAAAGCCGAAAATATTTCCGACAAGGCCGGCATTGCAGAACGCCAGTAGCCGTCCCTCTGGTTACTATTGTCGCCGACCGGGGCCGACGACACGTGTCGAAACCTTGCTTGTTAGTTTGGTAGTCCTGAAAAGGGCCGTTTAATTGTGTTGGCGGCCCTGAAAAGGGCCGGGTGTGTTTTGTGGTTGGCTCTGAAAAGGATGGTTGGTGGTCGGAAGCGGCGAGCCAGTGTGGTGGAAGCAAAGCCCGAAGAGTGACGGCTCGGCTACCGGGTTCAAGCCTAGCCTTCCCTCAGCGGCAGTTGGGTCCCCACTGCAGCGTGACAGTGTTGGCCCCCATAGCCCCGCAGTGTCGGGTCGTAGGCCGTCTACCGATAGTGCGGCCGAGGCGGTTCTCGCCGGGTCGGCGAAGGCTGACCGGTGCAGGAATGTGCGTCCGCCACCGGTAGCGTAGATCAGGGATGGTACGTTCAGTCTCGGCTGACCTCTTCTTCTTCGGTCAGGAGCTCTTCTTCCTTGTTCTTTGCCGGTTGAGAGTTGACTGGAGAGAGCCTCTTGCGTGCCTGTGCGGCGGCTTAATTACCCCTCCGGCGAGTTCACTTCGTAGTGGACGGGGTACTGATTGCTCCGTGCGGCAGTCAGGCAGGTACTGGGACCGTCTGCATGCGCTAATATTGGTAGGGTAGTCGGGGACACTATATAAGAGCGTTCCACTGAGCCTAGTCGTTATTCCATTCCACTCAACAGTTTCGATCAGCTATCAACCATTGCCACACGGCTACCGAACTCCAACGAAGACCCTGCAAGAGAGAAGATGAAGTTTGCAACACCGACCCGACACCGCAACTGCCGTCGACCGGGACCTTTATCACCCTCTGCAGAAAACGATGCCCACAGCAGTTCCTCAACCGAGCGTTTCGCCCACCGGGTCCCGACGAAACAGACATTGACGCACTACTGTAAGTGAAGAAGATGACGTCTCTGCTGGACGACGGACGTCGCGCCTTTTTGCTAACTTTCTCGATTGTCATGATGACTACTACCGCCACAGGCCACCAACTGTGCCTCACCTAGATGCACCAACTCTATATGCCCTTTTCAGAGCCCCCAACCATTTACTATTTTCCCACAACAATTATTTTCACTATCCGGTGACAGTACCTAAGATTTTCAGACTAAAGAAGGATATAAATATGCATCCATTATCATTGAGTAAAGTAAAGAAAAAAATGTTATGAAACATACGTGGATACTGAGCTTTTATAAAGGAAAATACATTTTACTTCAAAACCTATAAGTATATCCGTCTGTGACAAGAAACTAATTCCGTCCACGAAGGGTTAACACCAATTATTCAGTTCCAGCCGTTTGAATTTAAAGTAATTACTTTACGACAGTCGTTTACCTAGCCAACAGGCAAGGTACTTTACTTTACCGTTGAAAAGAATATTTGCGTTATTACGTCAAACATTTCAGCAGATATGGCACCTACCCTAACAAGTAGTGTACAAAAATATAGTAAAATAAGCGATTTTTCAAAAAATCGTAAGAACCGTTTTTGAGAAAATTGCAAAAAAGTGAGAAATGACACGAATAAAGTACTACTTCCGGTTGACCGATTTTAATGAAAATTCTCGTGTTGGGTCCTTTTAGATAGTAGTATCTAATTTAAATTTCAAGTTTCAACTTCGTACAATGTTCCGCTTTAAACATATTTTATTCACACACACACACACACAGACCAATCGCTAAAAACATGTTTTTGGGTTCAGGAAGTCTGAAAACGTGCAGATCCGGTGAAAACTCGATTACGAAAAATCGACATGTAAACTATACTTTTTTCTCTATATTCATTTAGGCAAGAGAAAGTAAAAAGCCAAACAGGAGTACACTATTGTATATAGTCATTTATATAGTATATATAATTATAGATACAATTTGTTTTAAAATGTTAGTGTATTTATAACTAAGTTACTTAAAAATGTGTAAGAAAAATAACAGTTTTATTTGTAGTAAATGGTAAATAGAAATTGAATAAATCATTGTGGATGGAAATTCTAATGTAAAACGATTTATCAACATACAAATTACAATACTAAGCTGTGTTACATTTCAAATGAAACTAGAGAAAGATTTAGCATAAATCAAAGTGGAAAATAGCATTATGTGATGGAGGGAGTTCTATGGATTACAAAACCATGTAAATAATAGCACTATACAACACAAAGAAGAAGGGAAATGTACTTCAACAAAAGGATGAATTTCCTTTCGTGTATCTTTGATAAGGTATGAAACAAGATTGCAAATTCTTTCATCATTTTTCCCACAATCATATCCCAGGCCTATTTGACATATATCATAAGATTTACATTAATCACATTTACATTAGATCTTGGTGTTTTCCTTGTTATTTTAGCAAATGTAACGAATTTAAATTAACCTTTCTGTAATTTTCCACATATTATCTTGGTAAATAAGATAATTATGAAAATTTTATGAAGTTTTTATTGTTTTGTGATTAAAATTAATAGATTTTTGTTATTTTACCATTTGAGTAATTTAATTAAAAACATTCCAAGTGGTCTGACATTTTTATTACACCTTCAAAACGGTTTTTTTGGAAAATTTTTATTACTAAAATGTTAGAGGTACTCATAGAATCACGTATTGCTACCCTTATCCAAAAATTATGAAATTTCTAAATTTTCAGAATACAAAATATATTTTAACGGCATGTTTCTGACGTTAAAAGTTAAATAAAAATTTGGTAACGCGAAAACTTTCAGGTTCTATCCCCTTACCTTTGGGTAGGAGGTAGTATTTTTTACCTCCTCAACGGTGCTTCGTAGAGAAAAAGTGTATAGAATTTTTTTTTGTGCCTCTCCCTAAGTACTTCAAGGCTATGTAGCTAAAGTTGCCCTTTACCTACCTGTTCCACGAGAAAACTCAAAACACTAGCATTTCGGCTTTAAGAGCTTGCCGTTTTCATGTTTTTCTTTCTTTACACCTTCACAATGGTTTTTTTCGCAAATTTTTTTTTGACAAAACGTTCACATACCCATAGAGTCACGAAGAATTTATTAAATTTAGATTGGGGGTCCTATGGTGAATGCTACCCAAAATTTGTTTTTTAATTTTCGGAATCTAAATAATCTTTTAATGGCATGTTATCTAGCGAAGGAAATTACATAAAAATTTGGTAATCCGAAAATTTTCAGGTCGCAACCTCAACTCCCATGAAAAAACGAAAAAACTCAAAAGTATCAAACATTCAAACCTCAACATCAAAGTTGAAATTTTTAATTTTAAACATTAACCTAAAACTTCAAAACGTTCAAATTTTAAATTTTGAAACTTCAAACTTATCTTTAAACTTTCATATCTTCAAATATCAAAATATTGTGATCCACCCAACCCCTTTGGTGGCCAAACTTCACCTTGTGGCAAATGGTTCTGATCCACTTATGAATTCTGATCCACCTACCCCTCTAAGGCCGAGAGAGGTAAGCGCCGCTGTAGGGGCGAGTTTATTATTAATCACCAAACACATCACATCTCTTACAAATACAAAACTGTGTAGCGGTCAGTATTCAACTACACATGTGTTTAAGTAATAATTATCAAACAATAAAATAAAATACAAATTTTCCAAATTCAATTATAGGAAATTTTAGTATACTTTTACAAATTAGAAGGCGTGTTGCTGCTCAGTGTGTGTCTCAGGAAGGAAATTATCTTTTTTGTCATTGCAGTTGTAACTGGTTCTTTATCTTTGTAGACTTGTTCGTTGGGTTAAACCCTGTATTATCCATCGATTTAGTGTTTTTGTTGATACATGTCCTTAAGATTCTTCTCTCGACTTTTCTAAGTTTCTCTTTGATTCCACTACCGTCGATGCTGAAGAGTTTCATTTTTGTGCATCACTTGAGATCTAAGGATTGATTTGTAGTGTTTAAGTTTGGTGTGTATTGATAGACTTTTTTTCTTGTATGTGTTTTTGGTGAGATGTTGTCCTATGGTGAGTTTGGCGATTCTCTCGATTATATTTTATTATATTAATAGTATATTATATACTATTAGAATACTCATAGTCAATACTAAAACTGACCAAGGATTTTTGATGAGGAAAGACAATGAGTAAATCTTTAATTTTTCATGCACTTTCGTAGACTGCCTATATATGCAAAAAAAAACAACAACGGTACCATTTTTTGGGAAATATCTAGGTTACGGGTAACAACAGATAGATTTGACGAACGTGCCATCTTATGAATAATTTTATAATCACAGTAACAAAGGCTGGGTACAGTAGTGAAAATAGTGATGTGTTCGATAGAATGTAGTAACCTATTTAATGAAAAAACGGATTTTAATTTTAGTTTTTTACTTCGAATGTTATTTATATCATTGGTGTATGTTATAGTTATTAACATTCACAGTATTTTGAATTAATATATAAGGGGGTGATGAAGGGTGGATTTCCAAGTGGTGAAGAGTTTAATTCACTCGCAGTATCACCCCTTCCCTAAATACCCCCCCCCCCCCCGTTATTCCTAACTCACCAAAACAGAACATTATAATACGGTAAACAATTAAACAACCATCAGATAATTGAGAATTGAGCGTAGCGCAGTTAGTTGTTGTTGTTGTCATCCTTGTCCGAATTCCTCCCCTCACCATTATCCACCTTATATCCCCTACTCTATTTTCCACTTTCCGTCACCGTGATATAAATTATCCCCTTCCAATCCTTAAACCACAATGATACTTGTGTTATTCAATCTCTGACATCATAATCATCTCGTTTGATTTTGTATAATTAAACAATTTACTGAAAATCTTCGTTAATATTCCTTTACTCAATGAAAAAATGATTATATCTGATAATAATGTTATGTTTTGATCGGCCAGTTGGTGTAATGGTCAGCGTAACTGGCTTCTATGCCAAGGGTCCTGGGACCGATTCATGGTTAGGTACAGAATTTTTCATCTGTATGTCTTCTCTCATCATTACCTAAGAACACGACAAGGCTCGTGTAGGTATCGTCAATAAATAACAAAATAAATATCGTGACACATATCTGTAAGGTCAGTTTCGGGATCTGGGAAAATAAATAATTTACACACCAAAGTTTAAAATTACAAGTAGTTATTACAAACTAAAAACAACAATAAATAATAAAAATAAATTAACTTAATTAAACTAAATACTACTTACAAAATGATACTAGACGTTAGACAATAATTCGCAGTAACGTTGGCTTCTCTAACGCACTGTTACAGACTACGCAATTTGCTCACTGAATCAAAGACAAATCGAGACTGACTTTCTAAACAAACCGGCTGAGCTTATATAGATGACCTATGGTGATTTCTAGAAGGACAGAGATTTTCGATATAATAATAAAAATATATAATCCTTCTGACGAAATCTTAACAAAATGTAAACAAATTAGGATTGAATTAATTATAAATGGCCATATATTTTTTTTTAGTTAGATTTATTAAAGAAAAATATTTGAAATTCATTTTGTAACAAAGTTAGTCATGATTTAGTTTTCAACGTTTAAAAGGTTTTGTGAGAAATTTCAACGCTCTAACTATAAATAAACTACAGATTTAATTATTTTTTTGAATATAAGGTCGTTCAAAAAAACGTGAAACGCAGCGAAGGGGTGGTTACTGGTAGTTATTATAACAGTAACTACTCGTAATTGCAATTATAAATAAATAAATTAGAGATTAAAAAAATAACAACCCCTTGATCATGCTTAGACCTAATTATTTTAATGGAAATAAAGTAAATCCAAATATGTTGTACTCCTGTAATTTTAGTCCAGGTTTGGTTGTTTGTTTTCTATTCTATTTTCACTGTACTTTTTCGCGGGGTTCTTCGCATTTTCTTTTCTGTTATTCTTTTTTGCAAAAACGACTGATTGTAAAAACGACTATTCAACTGAAGAGAAAGGAAAAGAACGAAGTAGAACACAATGAAAAGGGCATAATGAAAAAGTACAGCGCCATTACAGAAAATGAATTTTTTACCCATCTATATTCTAAATTTTGTGGGATTGTTTTCTACATTTATTAGAAATTTTGAACAGAAAAATTAATGAAAAGTTTTAACCAAAAAAAATTTTCGTGACCTACTGCTCATTACATTACAAAAAGTTAGACGTCTTCATATACAAATATGGAATGTTCTTGAGAGACTGTTGAAATTTTTAAAAAACCTTCCAATTAATTATTTATTTATTTATTTATTTATTTATTTATTTACAATAATTTGTTTGCAAGGACTAACCTTATACAAATAGAGTTGCGACCTTCCAATTAATTAAAAAATAGTTACTTAACTGCACTGTAATCGTAAAAAACTATTACTGTCAAGTTTTTGCAAATATCGGTTATAGAACTAGTTTACGAGGTGTGGCTATTAAATAACGAGACTGGCCTTGTAAAAAAGTTTATTTTTATTTTATACATAATCACTTAATGTCACCTGCAATATACACTCCTTCTCCATCCCTACAACGCTCCATGCGAATTTTTCATTGTTGGAAACAGTGCTGGAAGTCATCTTCTGTCAGCTTCATCAGAACACGTCCCGCTTTCTCTTTCACAGCTTCCATAGGCTCAAATCCTGTTACTTTTAATGCAGATTTCACCTTACGGAACATTTAGAAGTCACATGGTGCAAGATCTGGTGAATAAGGTGGAAGGATGTTCTAACACTGAGATGCTGTACTTGGCTAGGAACCTCTTGACAGATAACGCGGAATGAGCTGGCGCATTGTCTTGGTGGAGAACCCATAATTTGTTCTTCCACATTCGGGGCATTTTTTCCTTACTCTTTGACGTAGTTTAGAAAGTACCTCAAGGTAGTAATATTGATTAATTGTTTGACCTTCAGAAACTCAGGGAAGGTACTTTCTAAACTTATTCGCGAAACACTCATCTCCAAAACATATTATGTACAATTTTACACTAAACTGAAATTTTAACACGTTACAGCCAAAAATATGAATAGTAACCTACCAATTTTCGCGCGCGCGAATGTTTTGCGAGCTCTAGCGATCGTACAGCGCAACCGATTTTCATGTTTTTATTTTCACAAATTGTACGTATTTATAAGAAGCAGCTGTAATTTTTTCATAATTTTTTATCAGTAATGAACTTAGCTAAATGGATTCATTCGGGAGTGTGTTTTGACAATTACAGTTTAACAGTTGTACAGATGCGGAGCGGCAGAAGAGGGTTAACAGACTTTCATGTTATCCGACCTATGCCTGGTCCCCGTTGTAGTCGGTTGAGAGGGAGGTTACTGCAGTTGTTTTAGCCATTATTGAGATCAGTTAAAATTCGTTTACATAAATTATTTATAGAATTTGCCACATGTAAAATATTTATAACTCTAAAATATAGAACCTCAACAAATTAATACCTGATAAATTATCTAGAAAAATTTACAGTTGATTTCATTAACTAAAAATCAATAATTTTAACAGAAAACATTTCCGGAAGTGTAGAAGTTTAACAAGTGCCCTTCACCAATGTTGGTGAAAACATTTTAGTAACAATAATATAGTTATTTTCAATCTAGAGAAAAGTTAACCAATGTTTTTCCAGTCAGTTGACTTTTCTATATCAATAACATTTTATCCGATAAACATGATTTGAACAATATTCATAAAGTTCTGAAGTTGTTGAAAATTAAAACTTTTGTATCATGAATATAAAAAGTAAAATTTAAATAAGTGCTATTACTTATACATAATCAGTTTTTTATTTAAACAAACTTTTAATAATGTTGCACAATTTATTGAATTGATAATTTTATTAAAGATGAAAGAAGGATGTAAATGAATTATTGTAATGAAAATTTATATTCAGTGTGAAGTCGATTATCCGGACCAATATCCCAATGTACCTGTATAGAGGTACAGGATACAAAACTCTATGGGGCGACAAAAAATTCCAATATTAACATTGTTGTTTAGGTCATCAGCCGAAAGGCTGTTTGGAACCTGTAGAGGTTTTACTAAGTAAAACGAGGAGTGAGGTTGGTTACTATGCCTTCCTCACTGAATAGAAAAGTACGCTTATCAGCTTACCGAGCCCTCTGAAAACCACTTATTTTCGACTCTGCAAATGACATCTTCACTTCATTCACGACAGAGTCTGGCTGTATAATGAAATTCATTACTTTCAGAGGAGATAACTCTGATGATTCTTTTACACCTCTACCTTTTCTGTTCTTAAATGAATCAGTCATTTAATTGGTTGACCATGTGATAAGATACAGAACTATTTATTTTAGCCCTAAAACTAACAGATTGAGTGGAAATAATTTGCTATTCTACCTGTCTGTTATGGGCAGGTATTAACATTATAGAATTTAATTTTAAAGTCCCTCTCCTATCGGAGATTGGAAATGATTATCATTATGCGAACCTTATTTGCTGCTGCACGGAACAGTTCCTTATTACTAAAAGAAAAATCTCTTAGGTTCTTCAACCAGGACGCCCGACGTCTGCCAACGTCCAGCTTGCTTTTTATCTTCCCCGGCATGATCAATTGTAAGATATGATATTTAGGACCTGTAATCACATATCCAAGATATTGAAGTTTTCTCCTTTTCACTGTCTCAACAAACTCACATTCTTTGCTCATTTTGTCAAGCACATTTCTATTTGTGATTTTGTCTGTCCACGGGATACGCCACAACCTGCGGTAGCACTACGTCACAAAGGCATGTATCTTCTCTAAATGGATCTTTTTGAGTGTTCACAACTCCATCCCATACAATAGAACAGAGAAGACATAACATCGCAAAATTCTCATTCTGAGCTCAATGCCAAGATCCGTAAACTCAATTTAAAGAACATTTTCGGTGAAAATTGGTATGTGCAGCTCTTAGGATACCATGGTACGTATTAAATAAATACAGTCAATTCCGGATAATTGGGGCACATCGGGACCGGAGCACTTTGGCCCAATTAAACGGCTGGCCCTAATAAACGAATTCATAAACTGTGGCGTATATGATACTGTTTATTTTATTAAAATTATCACGTATATAAATTTTACATCCAAGTTCTATCCATGTAGCTACACACGAAAATAATAAAACGGTATCAGAACAATGACTGACATTTTAGCAAAACCTTTTGCCTTGGTTTTAAGCATTGGTCTATTGACACGAACACCTTGTGAAGTTACAGTGGTGAATCATTAATTCAAGGATTCTCAAGAAATGGATCCTTTCTTCACGTTTTCTTTTCTGAGATGTTCCATGACTTCTAATGCCCACTCTTGGCGTATTTTATTTTCTTGGAGCACGATAAAAGCTATCGTAATTCTTAGTACACCAGTTAGTTCCAATAGTTTACGTTGGCTTAAGTAAGGTGGAAACGTTTGTATTTTGTCAAGTAGTTTTATTCGTTCACAGTCATATCGTTACGCGATATTTAACTCACAAAGACGTTGATAGTAGGTGTACTGTAAGCCTACGCATAAAAATATCAACAAATGTGTGAAACGAATGGGAATTAGAAAAAAGTATGCCTGCAGATAACAAAACAACGAGTCTCAAAAAACAGTGTATTACAGTACACTTATGAAATCACAAAAACTGATGAAAAGCATGGAATTACGAACGTTCTACGTACGTATAACAAGTAACAACTAACCATACGTTGCAAGGAGGCTCCACAGCTTGTAAGGTTGGGCATAACTAGTGGATATGACTCGCTGAAATTTGTGCAATGACGATTATGGAGCCTACACATCGTACTGTAAATGACATCTCTATTATGACTGATATGTGATTACTGTTGTTTATCTATCAAAATGTTTACTTTACTACCTCTATCCTTCCCATTATCTTATCTTGCCGCTTAGAACCACGTGTTGTTCGTTTCTGGCCTGTAATGGTTTTAATAAAACATATATATTATGTACATACATCAGATTGGCCCCAATAAGCGGCATTATGGCCGAATAAATGGAGTACTTATCAATGTAAAATCCCGTTCTGTTTTTGTTCATTAAAGAACTGTCCCAATAAAACCAGCTGCCCCAATTAACCAGTGGACCAATTATCCGGAATCGACTGTATATTTATTGCGGCGTAAAATATGGTTTAACTAATAGGGTTTGCGATAAACTGCCTGGACAATTGAGACTGATTTTACAAAACTGTAGATACAATTCTTTGACTTAAGTAAGAAGACTAAGCGAGAAAAACTTGTGTTAATTCCTCCAAAATGGGGAAGTAATGTTGAATTCAAATGAATGTGTATTATAAAGTAGCAGACTTGATAATAAATTAACCTTTGAACTTTATATCGTCAACATATGTCGTGGTTACCGGTTTGCCTGAAATAATCATATTCTATGCAAATACACTGTACAGATATGGGGTCCCTTGGAATAATAATGAAATTAATTGAAAAATGATTTTTAAATTACAAATATTTTAATGATCCCTTATGGTATTATTTGTATCAGGTTTGTATTAATGAATTTTTTCTTTGTTTTAATGATGTTAAACCTTTATTTTTCAAAAAAAAAATGAATCGTGATAAATTATATTATAACTCTATACTACATTGACTATCTCGTTTCAACTGAAACATCTCTCTCACTCGATGCAATTGTTGTGAAACGTACAGATGAATATATTTTCACTGTATAATGCCATGTCTGTTAATATTTGTTGTTTTATGTAAACAGAAAACAAATAGTACATCATTGCATATGGTCACGTTTCGAATGAATTCAATTTTCATCGTTGTAATTTTTGAGAATAAAAATGCCGCCGAGGTTTTCCATCTCATTCCAATATCCATTCTTTTAATATCATCTGTCATTGTCTGAAATATTATTTTACTATATCAATATAAAATAAATATGAAATATCAACGGCGTATAAATTTGATTGAACCATCTTTTCAATGAAATTGTCATGTGTCTATTTCCCACGTTCCTCTTTAGATTTAATTTCATGTAAATTATGTATATTCTATTACAATACCTAACGCATAGGTTTTCGAAACAGTAATAAAATTAATAATAATGGTTTTAACTTTCAAAACAACACTATTTTAATTATAAATTTATATGTTAATACAGATTTATTTATCAAATCTGTGAGTACAATTATATCATTCCACAAGTTTTTCTTATAAGTAATTCGTTTAATTTTTTTGTCATCAGTCTCTCGACTGGTTTGATGCAGTTCTCCAAGCTGTTCTATTTTGCTCAAGTCGTTTTATACCTACATACCTCTAACACCCTACATCTTTTGTAATTTAATTTTAATATTCTAACTTTTACCTTTTTTTTTTGAAGCAAGTTTTGCAACCTTAGAGTCGCTTCTCGCATCCCTTCCGCCATCGCTCCCTATCTCTCCAGTCTCCCTCTCGTAATCCTCTACCTTCCATCTCCTGTCGAACATTGGTCATCCATATTTTCCTTGGCCTACCTCGCTTCTGATGCTGGTTTGGAGTCCATTCAAAGATTTTCAATGGTATTCTCTCCGTATTCATTCGACGAAGGTGGCCATACCATTTTACCTGATTCCTCCCAATGCGACCTAGTATTGTTTCTTTTGCCTGCATCTGCTCTCTTATTACTTCATTTCTTACTTTATCTAACAATGATAAGCCTGCGCATCTTCTCCAATACATCATTTCTGCAGCAAGCAATTTTGCAGCATGTCTGCGATCCATGACCCACACCTCAGATCCATACGTCAATATTGGTTCTATCATAGCTTGATATATGTTTGTTTTTGTCTTTTTTGTAAGTGTTTTGTTCCACAGAATTGGATGCAGTGCTCTGATAATGTTTTTTCCTTTCCCTATCTTCCTCAAAATATCTTCATTGTCCCTACTACTTTTACCTCCCCTTCTAATTAAATCCCTCCTTGTTACCCTCCATTATTGATAGAGCAATACCTGGATGTCTTATGATATGCCCCACTAGCCTATCCCTTCTTCTAGTATAATGTTTTCAAATCCTTTTTTTTCATCCATTCGTCTATGCACCTCTAAATTGCTTATCTTGTCCACTCACCTAATCTTTAACATTTTCCTGTAACATCACATTTCAAAAACGTTAATTTCATATTTTGAAGCTCTTGAAGACCTGCATAACTAAGTAAGCCTAACCAGAATCATACAGGAAGGAGTTTCCTCACAATAATTCTTTTAATATCGACATATAAATATGCAATCCTGCATTAAAGAAAATTTCATTATACTGCAACGTAAACAGATAAAGTAAGCGTCTCCACCATTTAATTTTTCTAATCAAATGGGTCCAAAATTGTACAGAAATTCTCTAGGACCATAGATCAGAAAGAAAAGTACAGTTTTTAATACTTATCCGGTTTATAGGAGCAAAAATACAGTTGTAACAATCACACGATTTTCTCTTCCCAATGTAAATAATGAACAATATAACGTACGTTTATTCATTAGTAAACAATGTAAAATAAAAAACATAACCTAATTTTAATATTAGTGAATGATGCAAAATAAAAATCAACGTGTGTCTGTATAAACAAAATATCTCAAGAACGGATTATCGTACTAAGTTGAAAGTTTAAATTTATGTTAGGTACTACCATTAACTGCTGAAGTTCTTGGGGGCCTTAGGTAAAATATTTTTTTTAAAGGTTTTATTGGCTTTATTGGTTTTATTTTTAAGGCTTTATTGTGGATTTTAGGGTAAAAGTGTTTATAATTAACGTTATAGGGAATAAAAATCACCTAAAATTTTATTTCAAACATTTTTACTTTCTCTTGGCCATATAAGTATATAGAAAGAAAGTATTGTTTACATGTCGATTTTTCGAAATCGAGTTTTTCACCGGATCTACACGATTTCAGACACCCTGACCCCCAAAAAAAAAAACAAGTCCTTAGCGATTGGTCTGCGTGTGTGTTTGGATGTGAAAAAAATATCTCAAGAACGGTACATCGTACAAGGTTGAAACTGAAACTTAAGTTTGATACAACTAGAGGATCCGACACGAACATTTTCATAAAAATCGGCCAACCGGAATTAGTAGTTTATACGTGTCATTTTTCACTTTTTTGCAATTTTCTCAAAAAATTCTACGATTTTTTAAAAATCGTCTCATTTACTACATTTTTTTATGTTCTACAAGATAGAGTAGGCGCCATGTCTGCTGAAATTCTTGGGAAGACTGTTCTCTCATAGAAAAAAACGAATTTTTAAGATTGTGGCCTTAATATGCATTTTAGCACAACATTGTATGTAATATAAGTTGTAGAAAATTAAAAACCTACAATTTTTATTTCAAACATTTTTTTAATAATGCTTAGTTTAGCGGTAATTAGTAATTTTCTGATTTTCCTTCATGAAAATCTGTAAGAAATGTTTTTTAAGATTTCGGTAATTTACGACAAAAGTATAATAACCAAATTTTTAGAGAATTGAAAGATCTACAACTTTTATTTAGAGAATTTTTTCTACAGACCCTAGTTTAGCATAAAAAAGTGATTTTTCGTATTATTAAGCCAAACTGAGGTTGATTTTCATTTTGCATCATACACTCATAATTAAAATTAGGTTATGTTTTTTGAGATTAGTTTTTTTTTTGTTTATTTCTAATGTTAGGTTATAGTTTTCATTTTTTACATTGGCAAGAGAAAGTCATGTGAGTATTACAAACCAGTTTTTATCCATTTTACAACGGTTATTTTGGCGTCAATTAGTGATTTTCTGTATTTTGCTCGTCAAAATCAGAAAAAAAAGGATTTTTAAAGATTGCAGCCTTATTATGCATTTTACGACAAAAGTTTTTAATAGGAAATTACAGAGTCTACA